>VDFB02185750.1:0-37361 GCA_007258455.2 Sequoia sempervirens
TCGTTGTAAAGTGCAAAAGAAGTGCATACGTCCTTTTTGATGATGTTAGTTTAAGTAAGCAATCACAAAAATAATTGCGCATTTTCATTTTGAGTCCACAAAGAAATGATTTTGATTCATTTTATAGCACCAAAATGAGATGTGAGACTTGCCTTTTTTTCAATTTTTTAACTTTAAACAAAATCTAGTCAATTTTTCCAAAAAAAATTTTAACCCCTCTCGCATTGAAAATTGAAAGCCTAGGCAATGTTTTTATAAAGCCCAAAACCAAATAAGTTTGCCTAAAATAGAAGATTAAGGCATAAAATGGAATCTCAAAAGCATTAAAAAATTATTTTGGGTTTCATGTTTGATACTTAAATCCTTAACTTTGATCTTGCTTTCATTTTTTCTCAACTCCAATACTCAATTCCAATGTTGATTCTTCCTTTTTCTTGTAAACATCACAAAATAAAATATTAAAAATAAATAAATTTATTTTAAGAAATCACTTGAGATATTTAACAACAAAAAGGTAAAAAATAGAACACAATTTCCCTCAATACAAGATAAAATTTGAGTTCTACAATGCTTCGCTTAATCAAGTAACAAAGAATCAACATTTAATACCTTGAGATATTCAAGATAAATTTGTCCAAAATATTGAGTTATCACCAAAATATTTAATAACTTCAAAAACACTTATTACTTTTATTAATGCCATCCCTACAAAAAAGGTAAATCTAGTGTCATATGTGAGCACCCTTCAAAATCTACAAGCACTCTAAAATATCAAACATGGATTAGTGATATGCAAACCTTTCAAATGCTCCTATGAAATAATGCATCATGCTTTCATAAACAAGATAACAACACAAACTAATTGAGAGCATAAAAGAAGGATATGTATCTATACCATAGTCGATTGGTGCTTCTTTGATGTGGAAAGAATCCCTTTCCCAATCCCTTTAGATAAGCTAAATGATAAAATGCTATAGAGATGGAGTGGACAAAATCAGTTCTCAATTGAAGAGACTGACTTTGCATGAGATTGTAGATGATTTGTGGAGAGAGATCTAAAGATTGTGGAGATGAAATGCTAAGATTATGGAGGATTAAACTAATGGAGATGATCTTTATTTATAGAATAGAATGATATAAGAATTCCAAACATGGAGGATGTGGAACTAAAAAGAAGCCAACAAAAATAGGCCACTTGTCAACTTGTGATAGGTTGGAGGATGAGCACATTTTGGTCAATGTGCCAAAGAGAGGGAGATTTCAAATTTGAATTTGAGAGTTAAATGTTGAGTTTGACTTGTGCAAGGGACATGTAAGAGCTCATAAATTTCTTGTTGGATGTACATGTCAACTTGTTTTTGAATTCAAATTTGAGGGAATATTCCTCAAAGATGCCATGTTGATGGAAAATGATGAATTAAAATGCTAAGTTATTGGTGCAAGTGGGAAAAGCTAGAGGATGTGATGGGTGGTTAGTTTAGTTTTAATCCTGATTTAGTTAATTAAAAAGAGAATTAGGTGATTTGACCTTTTTGCTTTAGATTTAAAGATAAAAAAGGAGATGAAAGATGATAAAGATTTAGTTAAATAAATACTTAAATTATTTTTCTAAGGGGGATGATGATAAGATTAAATTAAATAAAGTTAATTTATCTAATTTTAGATTGACGATCCTTAGAGATTAAATCAATTAAACTTGGTTTATTTAATTGATGGGTGAATATGAACTAATTAAATGGATGATGTCAATTTCATTTGTCTACACCAACCAACGTTTAACTTCACTGGATTTCCTTATCCTTGTACCAAGAACCCCACCACATTTTTATGAACTGGTGGTCAAATGACTAAAGGCTTTGAAACCAAAAAGGATGGCCTTCCCTATCAACATGCCAAAAACTTCTAATTAAAAAATCAAAAACATCCAATACTTTTTTCCCAAACAGGAGCCCAATGTCAAAAGGGTTGAAAATTTGATTTATGGTTTCCATGTAGTGGCGATAGTTGGGAAGCAATTACACAATCCACATATATGTTTACAAAGAAAAATCTATATAGGTATATATGCATCTAAAGTTTATATGTAGAAAACACACATATATAACCATAGATGGACTTCTCAATAGAGAAATCACCACAAGATCAAAGGAAAATATACATATCTCCACATAGGGAAAGTAAAATGAAACAAAACAAAAGAAAGTCTCCTTTCCACCCTATGATATTGGGTCATGGAGCCTCATAGGCTCTGACCAAACCCCTGAGCAAGAACATACACTACCCACCAACATGATGAATGGTGAAATCAATGTTTCTTACTAGGCTTAATATAACCCTATTATTGTAAGAATTCTTTTTTGAGTAGGAAACAAATAACAACTATCTTCCCAAAACAATAAACATGGGGAGGAGTATGTTTTGTCTACATATAATTAAAATGATATACATACATATCTACACACATGTAAAGGAAAATGAAACACAATAGAAGAAGCACATACTTTCTTGTGGCTATATATTTACAAGCCATATATTTGTATGTGTTTGGTGGATATAGCCCGGATTGGGTGAACCATGTTAAATTCTCTGTGTTATGATTTATTTTGTGTGTGTTTTAGTTTCTCTATTTATTAATTAAATATGCATTTAATTGTTAGATATCTGCCATTTCTAACCCTAACAAGTGGTATCATAGCAGGTTGTGTTTTGATTATTGTCTATAGGAAGGTCTCACAGTTGAGTTGGAGAAATGGTAGACGAGGGTAAGAAGGTTGAGAAGTTTAATGGGTAGAACTATTAGTTATGGAAGATACAGATGGAGGAATATCTCTATCAGAAGGATTTATGGCAACCATTGGAAGGGAAAACCAAGAAACCCCAAGCAATGTTTGATGAGGACTGGGATATTTTGGATAGAAAGGCTCTTGGTAGTATTCTTTTATGCCTGGCACAATCAGTGGCATTCAATATTACAACAACAAAGACAACTAAAGAGTTGATGGAAACCTTGGAAAAGTTATATGAAAAGCCTTTCTCTTCGAATAAGTTAATTCTTATGAAGTGTTTATTTAATATGAAAATGGTAGAAGGTGGGTTAGTTACCAATCATTTAAATGAGTTTAATACGGTCACCAATCAATTAACTTTTGTAAGAGTAAACTTTAATGAAGAAGTTAGGGCTCATTTGATTCTATCTTCTTTTCCTAAAAGCTAGAATAGCTTGGTAATGGTTGTTAGCAATTCTATTTTTGGTTCAAATACATTGAAATTTGATGATGTTGTTGGTGTTATTTTGAGTGAGGAAATTCATAGGAAAAGCTCAGGTGGAACATCCACATCAGGTAGTGTTTTGAATGCAGAAAGCAGAGGCAAAACAAAGGAGAGATGAAACAATTTTCGAAATCATGGGAAGTCATGAGGAAAATCAAAGGACAAAAGGTCCCAATCTAGAGATAAGAGGGATTACTGGTATTGTGGTAAGCCAAGTCATTTGAAGAGAGATTGCTAGTCTCAGAAAAATAAAGAAGGAGACAAAAAGGAAGGAAGTAAAGAGGAAAATGTGGTAAGTAATAAATCTAATGAGGATGCTTTGATTCTTTCCCTTGATAATACTGATGATTCTTGGGTGTTAAATTTAGGGGCTTCATTTTATGATACCCCCCATAGAAGTTATTTTCTTGATTATGTCCAAGGGGATTTTGGGCTGGTTTATTTAGGAGATAATGAACCCTATCAAATTGTTGGAAAGAGAAGAATCAAGATTAAGTTGCAAAATGGGAATCATTGGCTACTACGTGAGGTAAGGCATGTTCCAAAGTTAAGCAGAAATTTAATTTTACCTGGGCAACTAGATGATGGAGGTTGTGTTGTTACATTTAGTGATAACAATTGGAAGGTCACAAAGGGTGCTTTAGTGGTAGAAAAAGGCGTGAAAGTAGGGACCTTATATCTTTGTATAGGTCATACTGTTCCTTCTACTTTAATTGTTACGGAAAAAGGTCAATGTTCAGGAACAGTTGCTGCAGTTTAGTAGGTAGAAGATCATATAGTTGTTGTGGACTCTGAATCAACACTGTGGCATAATAGACTTGGGCATATGAGTGAAAAAGGTATGAAATTACTTCATTCAAATAATGTTTTACTAGGTCTAAAATTTGTTAATATGGATTTCTGTGAAAGTTCTGTGTATGGAAAACAAAAGAGAGTTAGTTTTCTCAAGGATGGGAAGTAAAAGAAAGATGAGAAATTGGAGCTTGTGCATATGGATGTATGGGGACCAACTTGGTTATCTTCTCTCGGTGGCTCTCTATATTATGTTACATTCATTGATGATGCAACTAGGAGGGTATGGATTTATTTCCTTAGGTAGAAATCTAATGTATTTGAAACTTTTAAAAATTGGAGAAGCTTGGTTGAGAATAAGATGGGTAAAAAAGATAAAATGTCTTAGATTTGATAATGGT
This sequence comes from Sequoia sempervirens, assembly GCA_007258455.2. Classification (NCBI taxonomy): domain Eukaryota; kingdom Viridiplantae; phylum Streptophyta; class Pinopsida; order Cupressales; family Cupressaceae; genus Sequoia; species Sequoia sempervirens. The sequence goes on from VDFB02185750.1 coordinate 4,464, forward strand.
GGTGAGTATTGCAGCAAAGAGTTTGAAGATTATTATTCATGTAATGGTATTCGTAGGCAAAAAATAGTTCCAAGGAATCCACAGGAAAATGGAGTGGTTGAGCGCATGAATAGAACAATAATGGAGCATGGACAGACTATGAGATTGCATGTTGGGTTTCCTTTAAAAGTGTGGGAAGACATTGTAAACACTATTGTTTATTTAATTAATAAAGGTCCCTCTAATCCTTTGGGTTGTGGTATTCCAGAGGAAGCATGGAAGGGTAATAAAGTGAGTTATTCTTTTCTCAAAATATTTGGTTGTGAAGCACATGTAGATTCTAAAAATAGAACCAAGATTGATGCAAAATCAAAGAAATGTGTATTTTTTGGATATGGCATTGATGAATTTGGTTATAGGCTTTGGGATTTTGAAAATCAGAAAATTGTGAGAAGTAGGGATGTCATATTCAATGAGAAAGTATTGTACAAAGATCTGTTGCTGTAAGATGAGAAGAAAGAAAATGATTATGTAGTGTTGGATGATACTCTAAATAATGATGTTTCAATGGTTCCTCATGCTAGGCAACAACAACAACAACAAATACCACAAAATCCTGTTAGACGATCTTCAAGGTTTAGTAGACCTCCAGAAAGATTCTCTCCCTCTTTGTATACTATTTTGTTAACTGATCCTAGTGAACCAAAATATTATGATGAAGCTATGTAGGTGGATACCAAGGTTCAGTGGGAGCATGGAATGGAAGAAGAAATGGACTCCTTGCTAAAATTAGACTTGGAAATTATGTAAGTTTCCTTTAGGTAAAAAGGCTTTACCAAACAAATGGGTTTATAGGCTGAAAGAGGGGGACGGAGGTAAGAAAAGGTTTAAATCCAGATTCGTTGTAAAGGGATTTGCACAGAAAAAGGGTATTGATTTTGATGAGATTTTTTCTCTAGTTGTTAAAATGACTTCTATTCGTATTGTTTTAAGTATTGTGGCTGCTAAAGATTTGCATTTAGAACAACTTGATGTTAAAAAAACCTTTCTCCATGGTGATTTGGAAGAGGAAATATATATGGAATAGCCACAAGGATTTGAGGTCAAAGGTAAGGAGAAACTAGTGTGTAGATTGAAGAAAACTTTATATGGCTTGAAGCAAGCACCTCGGCAATGGTACTTGAAATTTGACAGTTTTATGGCTGAGCAAGGCAACAACATGTGTAATTCTGACCATTGTATTTATTTTAAGAGGTTGGATAATGACAGCTACATTATTTTATGTTTATATGTTGATGACATGCTTGTAGCTGGGTCTAAGATGGATCACATAAGTGAGCTAAAACAACAGTTAGCAAAATCTTTCAATATGAAGGATTTGAGGGCAGCAAAACAAATCCTTGGTATGAAAATTTGTAGAGACAGGAAAAAAGAAAATTGTTTTTATCTCAGGATAATTATGTTGAAAATTTGTTGTAGAGATTTCATATGGAGAATGCAAAAGCTATCAGCACACCTTTGCCTAGTCATGTTAAATTGACTAAGGATATCTTTCCAAAGACAAAAGAGGGGGAAGAGAAAATGTCCAAGGTACCATATGCTTCAACTGTAGGTAGTTTAATGTATGCCATGGTATGCACGAGACAAAATATTACACATGCCGTAGGAGTTTTTAGTAGGTATTTGAGTCATCATGGAGTTGAGCATTGGAATGCAGTAAAATGGATTCGCAAGTATTTGAGAGGTACATCCAATAAATGTTTATGTTTTGGGTGCTCTAATACTGATTTAAAAGGCTATGTTGACTTAGATTTGGCAAGGGATATAGATACTAGGCAGAGTACCACAAGTTATATTTTTACAGTTGGTGGGATAGTAGTGAGTTAGATTTCTCAATTGCTTTATCCACCACAGAGGCAGACTATGTTGTTGCAATAGAGGCAACAAAGGAGATAATATGGCTACAACTTTTCATGGATGAGTTGGGAAAACAACAAGCTGGAAATTACTTGTTTATAGATAGCTAGATTGTTATACATCTTGCAAAGAATTTTTCCTTGCATTCTAAAACAAAACACATACAGTTGAGATATCATTTCATTCGGTCAGTGTTGGAGGATGGACATGTCAAGCTGGACAAAATACATATAGATGTCAATCCAGCAGATATGTTTATGAAGGTGGTGCCAAGGGAGAAGTTGAGCTCCTTTTCAGCTTCAGTTGGCTTTTAAGGTTGAATACAAGTATAACAGAGCAGCAGGGTCTAAGGTACTTATTTCTAGTGGGAGTTGTAAGTGTAGCGGTGTCGTCCAAGATCAGTCTCCAAGTGGGAGGTTTGTGATGGTGTGGAGCTTGATCAGTCTCCAAATGGGAGATTATTTGTATGGGGTGACTGATCATGCTATACTGTATAGTCCATGGTATACTATACACCTCACCATGTATCCTTGTCGTGAGGGTCGGACTGGGCCTTAGGCAGGGGTTTGGGGGCGGCAGCTCCCGAGAAAAATTTTGCTCGTACTTTTTCACGTCATCACTGAAAAAGGGAAAAATCAACGAAAAAAAAAATCTAATTTTTTAGAACCCAAAATTTGGAAGCTTCTAAGCTTTTTAAAAATGGGTTCAGATGGGTATTATAGTATGATGAAAAACGTGATTATTCGCAAGATTGCAATAAGTTTTGCACTAGTTAATAAAAGTATTGGATGGCTGCAGTTTGGTGGATGTAGCCCGGATTGGGTGAACCACATTAAATTCTTTGTGTTATGATTTATTTTGTGTGTGTTTTAGTTTCTTTGTTTAATAATTAAATATGCATTTAATTTTTAGATATATGCCATCTCTAACCCTAACATATTTTCCATAAGGCATTATTGATTGTTGTTCTGTAGCTTTACCTACTATCAAGATTGTGAGCCACCACTATGACAAGTGTTTTTACAAAAAACATACATACATATGCACACCTAAACTTTTCAAAACATGTCAAAAGAATATAGATAAATTTAAATGTAGATATATGTGTATGTTGCCTGAGCAGAGGAAATAGACGTCACTTGGCATAGCTTGTCATGAAAACATTATTTCATGTATGGGTTCCATATATTGGTGAAGGTTGCAATAATACCTTGCATTTAAAACTTACCAAAGCAATTAAATAGTTTATGTTATTTTCAGTAAGGAATTGTTCAATGTTGGGCTATTGATTGAGTTGCATAGCATACACAACAAACATTATAGCCAAGAGCCATATGAAACATAAAATTATGAGTGGACATGGCAAAGTAACAGAGAGAACATTTAAGAAGCATTATATTTATATACAAACATACACACTCATACATACAAATGCATTACAAACAAATATATCTACACATAACTCTATCAAGATATTGTATTCACTGAGAACATTCAAAAGAAGATTAAAATGACAAAAATCAAATGACAAAATTTCAATTACATTCTGAATTTTAATCTTGTGCAACAATTGATTTTAATAAGATGGACTCAAGAAAAAACATAAAAGCATTGCACACACTGTAGAGAATAGTCATCATTATACATTACATAGAAAATATTATAACAAAAATAAAGTTTTATGCAAACCTAATACAATGGAAGATAACTATATGTGATGTGGCTCTATGAATGCAAAGGCAGGATGGCATTTAATAGTCATGGATTCAATGGAGCCAACATTATAGCTTACACCAATTGTGGAGAGATATGAGTATGTGGAAATTGAAATAGACAAGAAGAAAATAACTATATTGATATTAAAAACAAGTCACAGATACATATAAACATTCAATTTTGCATGCATATACACATACAAATTCATTATAGACACATATATCTACACATATCTATATCAAAATGGTTTATGAACTAAAAATTTGACTACATGCATATATATTTATGTATATACATACGTAAATGTATACATGCATACAACCATGTCCACAAGTATATATATGAACAACTGTATATACTGATACATGTGTTAAATAGGGTGACATAATTATATAAACAAACAACATAAAATAAAATGAGGAACATATACATAAAGTGAAACAAAACTATAAGTGACATAAAGAACACAAAATAAAATAAGTGTATCTTCTTTTGTTAAACATTGTAAGTTATAGTCCATTGTCTTAATATATAACCAATTAAACGAAGAACAAAGCAACAACAGTAGAAGGGAAAGGTCTTTTGATGTGATGGGAACTCCAAGAAAATACAAGGAAATAAATGTCCAATCAACATAAACTATAACAAATATCCAAAGTCAAAATTAGCAATGGTTGTTTTTAATTCAAAGTAGTATGATAGTTATCTCTCGAGATTCTTGCATGATGGTAGGGGAAATTGCAACAAATCTAATAGCAACAACTACACTTAGCTTCAAAGTTAATTCTTGCAAATTTTACTATTGTTGTTTTAAGCCTTGTTTCTGAATTATAGGTCTAAGTTTTAAGAACAATGAAAACAAAAGAGGTGTAGGTGACACCATTGATAACAAACTCAACTATCATTGTAGCAGAAGACTCATTTTGCAACATGTAAATCTCTTTTGTTGACATTTGCAATAAGCTTGTTGTAGCCTCACCAAAAGTGATAGCCCAAATCACAGTCATGTGGTCTTCCATCTATAGTTGTAACAAATATCGGAGGTCACAATCAGCTACTATTGTCTAGCATTTAGGGAAATACCACATATTTTGGAAAACTCTTCACATTTTTTTTGCATTGTCTTCCATTGGCCTAGAAGGGACATGTAGTGTAACAAAATGCATCAGCTTGAATATATTTCACTATTTCCTTGATAGTAGATTGCAAAGTTTCTAGCAAGACAATAGTGACTTTTCCATTTTCTAAAGTGACCTTTTGAGGCACTATCTAGGAGGGCTCAATGGTAGGTGGCTCAATATGTCCTTATTGGATCAGGGGTTTTACTTTTGGAATGTCAAGATTTATGTATAGAAAAATCCCTACAGTTGTATTTAGAATAGTTCCATTGAAATACCCAACACGCACATTTTTAACAAGTATGACAATCAAACCAGGGAAGTACAACCTTTCTGGATCACCACCCTTTGCTTCCCAATTTGGGCCCCCAAAATTAACATCAATGCAAGAAGTTGATAAATCATTAAGTTTCATAGTTCTATGAATTGTTTCAAACTGATCCTTTCTTTGAATAGTTGATACCTTTCCTACATGCACCACAACCCCAATAATATTAATCAATGTGTTATTGTTGCAATTTTGAAATTTCATTTATTGGGATGAATTTATATACTTTATCTAGCATAAAGGCCTCATTGTCACAACATTTCAATATTGATTTTTGATCGAAAATGATTTCCATGTGGTTTTTCAACTTATTAATTTTTCTATCTACTTTTCTAATTGAGCCTTTTGACACATAATAAGTGCAGCCCACCTGAACCCTATTATAATGCAATTATGTTATGTCATTAAAGAAAGTGATTTGTATTTTTGTTCGCTCACTATCAATAATTTCAAAGCTAAATACCTAGCCCTCGCATCCATGTTTATTGTAATCATGCATAACCCTTTTAGTTGTTACTCGACCTTTTATTGTCCATTTGGTTTGGTAAATATTTAGGCCTTTAACAAGGATGATATTTGTAGGAGCAATATGTTGTGTTGGGGATGTATGAATCCCAAATGTTGAGGCTCATTTGGATGGGGAGGGTGACTCTCAACCCACTATTTTTTCTTGATCTCTAAACAAATATCTAGGTTTTCCAATTAGCTAACAATCTAAAATTTTGACATCTAAGGACAATATGATAGTTGCCTTGGAACCAAATGAAGATCAAATATTAAAAATTGTGGTCCCCAAAAACAATAAAGCATACAACAACAAGTTCAAGTAGTTCAAAATAATAACCAACCTTGATTCCCATAGCTTCCTACATAGATAGTTTGTCAAGGACGAGATGGAACCTATTTTCAATGCCTGTGTAAACAAAAGGTCATTGTATTTTGCAGGAAAATTCACTCTTTGCATGTGGATTCCATCAAAGAGGACAACTTTGTAGTAGTCTACTAGACTTTTATCACCTACTTTTTGAAAAGATATTAGCTAAAGAATCAAAGATGGGACAACATCTCCAACATCAATAGATCGTATCATATGTGTTGTCAAGGTTGGTCATACATTTGCATCCTACAAGGTAGTTTTACTTAGCCAAGCCAAAGCAATGATATGTTCAAGGCTGTGAGATAACTCTAGAAACAAAAGTAAGGGAAAGAGGTAGCATAAAATGGATCAATTTTTGGTATTCGATAAACAAGGAAGCATATAGAAATGTTGACACATTTGAAAATTGCAACCTTTTCTTTTCTAACAAATAGGTCACTACCAAGTGACTAGCAAATCAAAAGGAAAAGGAAACATAAAGAGTTTAAATATAAATTAGTTAGAATATATATTTCAACAAGTGTTAATTCAAATGAAGCATATTCACAGTTCACTGGATGCACATGGAAAAATGTCAATATAATTGTTAGCAACAAAAAGGAATCAAGGAACAAACTTAACAGACTAGTTCCTGAGGATTGTTCATTAGCCTAGGAAGAGCCAGAGTCCATCGACATTGTTGGGGTTGCTCTTTTAAAAGCTGAGAACTACAATGCTAGTGGTTGACTACAAGCTCTATGTCACAACAACATGAGGGATAAATGTTCAATTAAAGAAACAAAGGCTAACAATAACCCTAACCAAAACACATACAAGAAATATAAAACATTGATAAAATGACAACCATCAAGTTCTTCAAAACAAAACACTATCTCTTAATTTTTTTGTACACACATTAACAATATGATAGTAACAGATTAATAAAAAAAGGGTTTAATAATTCATATGACACTTAATATACAGTTTATTATTCAATTTTTTTTGTTTCAAAATTTTTATGTTTCAATTTTTTTTCTAGAGACATCAACAATATGAGGAAAAATAAATAATTTAAAAAAGGCTTCAATGTTCCATATAACAAGGTATGTGTAGGATCATGATGGGCCAAAAAGTGGCAATATGATGGGTATGTGTAGGGTATGTGGCTGATGACTTTTTTTTACCCAAAATTGATGAAACAAAAAGGGTTTTTAAAGGAGATTATTAGATTTCTAGCAATATAAATTATTCTTTGAATTTAATAAATAATAATAATTATTTTTTATTTGAATTATGACTAAAGTCTTGATTGATAGCCTAATTGAAAAAAAACTATATCTTTAAAATGATATCACATTTTTTGAATCTAAAACATGTTTCACATTCTATGCTTTGCATACTATAGGATTAAAAAAAATAAAATTGAATTTCATGAAGTTTTGACCAAGTTAAGGTGGTCAGACATACGAGTTTTTATATTTTTAAAAATTTATAATAAAAAAGCCATAATTAATTATTTACTTGGAAAAAAAATACAAAAAAATATGCATCAAATCAGGGCATGAGTCCTCTACTTATATATAAAATATTATAAAAAAATATTATCATTTTATTATGGTTAGGGTGGTCAGACATACACCTTATTTTTTCCTTGAAATTTAAGCACTACTATATTGAAATTTCAAATTTTTACCAAATATTTAAAAAAAAAAACCTAGTAGTGTAGAAACTACATCCAATTTTCTACAGATTCTATTCTTTTATATTTTTGAAATAATATAGATAACCTATTCAAATTTTTATGTCAAGTTGCTTAACTCTGGTTTTTCTAAATTTTTTGCCACTGAAGGGCCTATTTTTTCCATGATGGTCCTGCACATACCCAACACTTAATATAAAGTTTATCATTGCAAGAATTCCCTGTTGAGTCTCAAAAAAATAACAACTATTGTTCCCAAAAGAATAAACATTGAGAAGAGTGTGTATGCATGTTGTTTACATATACTTTAACATACATACATATCTACACATAAGAAAATTTAATATTGTTTTATTTATGGGTTTTGTTATGTGACAATGGTTGCAACTCAATAAAATAGTTTATGTTGTTTTCCATAAAGCATTGTTAATTGTTGTTCTCTATATTTGGCTATATTGTTTCATTTTTGATACACAATAAAATAGTAAATGTTATAGATTTTATGTTCTATATAGGAGGCATTGTTGACTATCATTGCCACTCATTTTATTTCTACTATGTCCAAAATATACATATGCAAAATTAGATGCAAAAGACATTACTATATAACACCTAAAATACAATTTATGATTCCAAGGATGTCCTAACAAAATAAAGATAGGGATTAGTATGTATCAATGTTCTTTTGCATCCACTATGACATACATACATTCTTGCACATAGGGGAAATACATTGTCCATCACTATGATCAACTATCTATGCAATTTTTGATAAGGCCTTGTTGATTGTCATTCTATGGCTTTAGCTGCTATCATTGCTATGAACAAGGAGGGAAACCTTCTATGAAGGTCCAAGTTTGATCTTATTTTTTCAAGCTACTATCAAGCTGGGAGGATATTTTTTTGCGTTTATCTACATGGGGTGATAGTTGCAAAAGCAATACAAAAGTGTCGGCTATGATAATTTATTTCCCATTTTTTACAGATGCTCAAGAAAGTAGGGAATAGACAAAAAGTAAGTGGGAAGAGTTGCATATAGAAAAAACCCTTTGTATTTCCAACTATTCTTATATATACTTGTGGACATGGTTGTATGCATGTATACATATACATATGGATATACATAAACATATATCCATGTAATTGAATGTACTAAGTGCATACATCATCTTGAAACAATTGTAGAAATATGTGTCTATAATGCATTTGTATGTGTGAGTGTCTAAATCTTTATTTGTGTTTTCTACATGTATCTTTTAGGTCATGTGTTTATGTTTATATAGATATGTCTAGTTTTTAACATCAATATTGTTATTTGCTTCTTATTTGTGTCAATTTCCACATACTATTATATCTCCACAATTGCTATTCACTATTTTGAACGTATATATGTTTGTGTGGGTGTGTATGTGTGCATGTGAATTTTTCACATGTATTGCTAAAGCCACAATTCAACAATACCCAATACTATATGGAAAATAGTGTAGGCTATCACCGTAGGCCACACAAAAACAACCAACAATGTTGTATCAAGAAGAGCATGAACTGATTTATTACTTTGCAACCATCACCAATAGATCAAAACCATACACTAATTAATGTTGATCCCAATTGGGATTCAATTTCACTGGCCTTCTCTATCGACATGGAAATCATGTACAATATTAAAAATAAAGAAATTGACCAGCTTTTTTCCCAAACAAAATTGATACATACTGACATATTTTTGGAATGATAAACCATATTTTGAGTGTTATATCAAACATTGATGCTACCATCTTTGTAGAAGTTCTTCCTTAAATAACTTCAAAAATATTTTCAACGCATTGTATGTAGAAAAATGTTTCTTATTATGCTTAATATAAAGCTAAGTATATATGAATGTTGTTTACATCTAATTTCACATACATACATATCTACACATAGGAAAAGCAAAATGAAATGCTACACCAGATGGAAAAACCCATAGAACACAAAAATTCACCATAACAAACCCCTCCAATTTTTAACCATCGCCACAAAAAGGTGAACCATAAATCAAACAATATTGGTTTCCACAAATAGTATTGGTTTCCAAAAATAATATAGTTTTTTGTAGACTACAATCTACAATGCATATATATATGCATCTAACTTCACACACACACACACACACACACACACATATTGGTGTAACTTATATTTTGCAGCTGCATTTATATGTATTGCATGCATTGGATGCATATGTAGGAATCTATTTATTGGAAATATATAAACACAAAAGGTATGTGTTTATTTTGTTGTGTTTCATTTCTCTTTTGTTGTGTGCAAATATGTATCTATGTGAAATTATATGTAGAAAAAATTCATATAGACTTATCACCATGTTTATTGTTTTGAGAATCTGAAGTTAAATGCACTTTTTTAGTTATTATTTCTTTCAGCCTAAAAAATGGAGTTGTTAGAATGATAGGTTGTATAGTAAGTGTAATAAGGAGCATTGATTGCACCATTGATTAGAGTGATAGATGATGTATGTTCTTTCTCTAGGATTTGGTGAGAGTCTATGAGGCTCCATGACCCAATATGGTAGGGAGGAGAGGAAGCCTCATTTTGTTGTGTTTCATTTTATATTTCCTATGTGTAGATCTGTGTGTTTCTGACATTAGATGTAGACAACATTCATATGTTTGAAGTCCACCTATGGATATATATGTGTAACAGCCTATGATGCTCCATGAACCAATATGGTAGGGTGGAGAGTAGGCTCTCTTTTGTTGCATTTCATTTTATTTTCCCTACGTGCAGTTATGTATCTGTGTGAAATTAGATCTAGACAACACTTATATGCACAACAACCTCTATATTAAGTGTAATAAAATACATCAATATCATCATTGATTACGGTAGTGGACAATGTATGTTGATCTGCCATTATAATCAATAGTGAGACTAATCTTTCATCTCACACTTAATATACAACTTGTCATTCTAAGAAATCCTTATTAAGGCCTAGAAAAATAAGAAATATGCTTAAAGACAGAAAAACAACCAACAATTCCTTATCAAGAAGAACATGAACTATTTTATTAATTTGTAATGATAGACACTACACATAAACCATAAATCAAATAATTTATTCGAGGCCACAAAACAACAATCAACAATGCCTTATGGAAAATAGAATAAAGTATTTTATTACTTCAACAAGTATTAAACATAAGGTTTGGAAAACTAGAATTCAACACATAAAACAATAAGAGAAATAGGTATGTACCTTTGAGTCATTCTATTATGGAATAATTGAATTGTGAACATATTATTATAAGTAAAACTAATAGTATCATCTTGATTGAACCAAGTAAGGTATTTATTATGAAATTCCATGACTAAATCTTTCACTCTCAGTGATTTTTAATTCAAAGTTTACAATTCAAATGTATTTAGCCTTAATTATAATTATTCCTGATCCAACAAAATTGTGTGACTATGTTGTTTAATCGTTGAAATTATAGACTAAGTTCACTTTTACATAAGTTAAGGAAATTGACTAACTATGATAATCTTGTAATAATAAATCAACATAAGGAATTAAAACTAAAAGAATGAAAGACAAGAGAGAGAAGAATGAAAAGACAAAAGAAAGAGAGGAACACAAGCTTGATAATAGAGTTTGTCTAATCAAGACTACATCTTCAAGTCTGCTTCTCAAGATAGACCACTTTATTAATATTTATAAGCAATGAAAATTCCTTGTTACAATATCCAAGCACCACTTGCATAAGAATTTCTAACATTCTTTCTCTCCTTTATAATTTTTGGTGTAATAATGAGCACCTTGTAATCTCTCTGTCAAACTCTCACAATTCCAATAACTTTACAAAAATAAAATTATACTCTCCAAGATAATTTTCCCTTTTATACAAAATTATTGCCTAATATGTTTCATAAACATATGATTTAAAAATATCACTTTATAGGTAAAAATATTTGATAATCCCCCTTATGTACAAAGATAATCTTCATATAATCCCCTCACAAATCTAATTTTTCTCTCTAAAATTCTCTTAATCCCTTAAAAGTATTTAAATAATCTTTACAAATAATTTTGATATTATTTTAAACCCTTTATATTTCATATAATTAGGCTTTGATCTTTAAAATATCTTTTAATATCATCCATATTTTATACAAGTCCCTCATAATTATTTAAATTCAAGCTATGTAGTTCATAGATTAATTAGGATTAACTTGGTTGTAATTTTGGAGGGTTTAAATCCTTGAAAATAGGGTTATTTGTTTTCAAGATTTTCTCTAAAACTTATCGATTCCAACTTCACACTCAACACTATTCAATGGTGGATTGGCAAAGAGACATTTTAGGGGTGGGAAGGTCGCTACGTAGACCCCCATCCCTTTCCATTTTTAATAAGGAAATTTAAATATTTTGAACAACAAAACAAACCCACACCTATCATGTGATAGAGCACATATTTTAGCGGATTGGTAGGCCATGAAAATCCATATACTTTTAGCAAATAAAACTATTCCAATGAATTGAACCATGGAGGACAGAGATAATGTTCCATATGGTAGTTGATGATTGGCCGAAGTCTGCCACATGTCAGCCTGTCACTGGACTAGGTCAACGCCCTGTCACCACCTTGTCACTATAAAGACTATTATCTAGATGCCATGTGTCAACTCGTGACTAGTCCACATCATCTACCTACCTTGTCACCATCCCACATCAACATGATGATCCTACACATAGCCATAGAATTTAAGCTAGGGCATTTTCACCTCACTTTCTCAGTACCATATGTCAACCTTGCTAGAATCTTGAACATTTGACCCATCACAAACATGAAGAAAAATGATATAGCATTTTTGATACAATTAATTGCATATTCATCAATATTCACTATCACATCCATGATCCACATAGAACAAACTAGTATAATAACAAGAAACAATACTGAATAAACTAATGTGAGAGAAAAAAGTATCAACATGCTAGATCTCTTGAACAAAAACATTGTTAGAAAATGAATCATTCAAACCCTCTTTTACCACCTTTGGTTGAAGGCTTAACTGTGCTTGTAATTGATCCTCCACTGTGTTTTTTGTGACACCCTATCATCTTCATCCTTAGTATCACTAGTTGTTACAAATATGAGAGTTAAACCATTGCTTGCATTTACAATCCTATTTATATGCCCTGTGTTTACAAAAGATCTATCATTCTTCATGTGATGATCTTTTACAATATATTCAATTCAATCCTTAAACAAATGATACCTATTATGTCCCCTATAGAAAATGGCCTTTCTGTCATACAAGTAAGGACTACCTAGAACCATCCCATAGATGTCAAGTGGAATTACATCTAACTTTAACTCATATACAAACTTGGATGTGATTACAAATCATAATTTACATTTCTTTGACACATGTAGCTAAGCATTATCATGCACCCAACCCAAAGCATATGGCTCAGGATGAGTTGTTTTTAATCCCAATTTCTTAACAACTTGTTCAAATATTAGATTCACTTGTGATCCACTATCTATGAGTGTGTCCATCTTACTTTGTTTTGCAATATCCCTTATATGAAACAATTCATTCCTCTTAATTTCAAGAGGTACTTCATTACACTTTACAGAAGAAGAATGGGAACTAGTACTGAAAAAGACAATGTTACCTTTTATGACCAAAATTGTGATCTTGGTTTCATCATCAGAATCTAATCCAAGATCATGCACGATATTTGTAGTATTTTGCTTACCCTTTTGATCCTTAAACCATTTTGGTTTTTGATCAAGATGCAATTTCAATCACTTTTCATCTTTGTGCCCTTTCTTCTTATAGTGTAAGAAATAAGGCTTATCCTCCTCTTTCTTTATAGTAGCCATCTACTACATTTTCTTCTTTGCTTTCTTGCTCCCTTTGTGTTTATTTGAGTCCATTAAGAGACCATCATGGATATTCCTCAAGATTTTTTCTAGATGAATGGCTTGCACAGTAACTTCATCAAGGTTAGTTGGATTAAACATAAGTATTATATGCCTCAATTTTTTATGTAATCCACCAATATACTTTAACAAATTTTATTTTGTATATAATTGAATGCCCAAAATTAAAGCTCTTTTCCTAAACTCTTGTGTATAATCCCATACACTTTGTCCTTTCTCTTGCTTTAATGGTTTCCAATTAATTACTTCTTTTTTCATATGACCTAATGGATAGAACTGTTTCTTTAAGGCAACTATAAACTCAAGCCAAGAAGAAATAATTTTACCATATTGGCTTATATCTTCCTGAGTTATACACTCCCACCAGATTAAGGTTTTGCCTCCTAGGAAAAGAGTTGCTAATTAGATTTTTTGAGAATTCCTCAGTAAACTTCTAAATTCTACAATAAAATTCAATTTGTTTTATCCAATTATTAAGTTTTTTTGCATCTAGTTATCCATTATAAGTTGGAAATTCAAATTTAACATCAAGCTTTAACAAAGGTGTATTAGCTTGAGACTATATAGGTTGTTTCTTCTTTGAAGAAGAAGTAGACTAATAATATGAAGAAGAAGATGGGGATGGAGGTTTAGGAGGGTCACTACCACCTCCTACTCATTTGTCTTTATCATATTTTAAATTGGATTCACCTACATTCTTCTTTCTATTCTTGAGTTCCTTTTTATTTTGTCTCTCTTGTCTCTCTTGAAAAAGAACTTCCACCATAGCCTTCATTTCAAGAAATGCTTTCTAGAAACTTTTCTCATCAAGCTCTGTAGGACTTTATTCAGTTGTCATTTCTGATCGTGGAAAATACCTTCATTTTCTAATCACAAGATTGAACTCTGTAAGTGCACCTTCTCCTTGCTTTAATTTCAACTTAGTTAACATTCACTTTTGGAATTTCCTATTAAGAGATATGATACCAATTTTATCTATAATTAGAGGTTTACAATTCAAATGTATTTAACCTTAATTATAATTATTCCTATTCCAACAGAATTGTGTGACTATGTTGTTTAACTGTTGAAATTATATACTAAGTTCACTTTTACATAAATTAAGGAAACAGACTAATTACGATAATGTTGCAATTAGAAATCAACATAAGGAATTAAAAATGAAAGAATGAAAGAAAGGAGAGAAAATGATAGAAATAAAGAAGAGAGAGATGAACATGAGCTTGATAATGGCGTTCATCCAATAAGGACTACATCTCTAGGTCCGCTTCTCAAGGTAGAATGCTTTATTAATATCGACAAGCAATGAAATTTCCTTGTTACAATATCCAAGCTCCACCTGCATAAGAATTTATCACAATATCTTTCTCCTTTACATTTTTTGGTGTAATAATCAACACCTTTTAATCTCTCTCTCAAACTCTCAAAATTCCAATAACTTTACAATAATACAATTATTCTCTCCAAGAGAATTTTCCCTTTTATACAAAATTATTGCCTAATATGGTTCATAAACATATGATTTAAAAATATCACTTTACATGTAAAATTCTTAGATAATCCCCCCTATTTACAAATTTAATCTTCATATTACCCTCTCACAAATCTTATTTTTCTCTCAAAAATTATCTTAATCCCTTAAAAATATTTAAATTTATTCTATATATAGCTTTTTGATATTATTATAAGCCCTTTATATTTTCATATAATCGGGCTTGATCTTTAAAATATCTTTTAAAATCATCCACATTTTATACAAGCCACTTATAATTATTTAAATTTGGGCTATATAGTTCATAGATTTATCAGGATTAACTTGGTTGTAATTTTGGAGGGTTTAAATCTTTGAAAATAGGGTTATTCATTTGAAAGATTTTCTCTAAAACTTACTGATTCCCCCTTCATACTCAATACCATTCAATGGTGGAGTGGCAAAGAGGAAATTTAACAATGGGAAGGTCATAGGGTTGACCCCCACCCCTTTCCACCTTTAATAAGGTAATTTAAATATTTTGAACAACAAAACAAACTTGTTCCTATCATGTCATAGAGCGCACATTTTGTCAAATTGGTAGGCCATGAAAATCGAAAGTGAGAGGTTAAGGGGTTGAACCCCATCCATATAGTTTTAGCAAATAAAACTATTCCAATGAACAAAACTACGTAAGAAAGAGATAAGGTGCCACATGGAAGTTGATGATTGGTCGAAGTCTACCACGTGTCATCCTATCATTCACCACGTCAACACCCCATCACCACCTCATCACTATACAAACTGCTGAATAGATGCCATATGTCAACCTATGACTAGCCCATGTCATCTATCTACCTTGTCACCATGCCACATCAGCATGCTGACATCATCATTTTGGCTAGTCAACCCTTTTGACTAAAACTTTGACTTGGCATAACTTTGCAATATGTACTTCATTTTCAATTAAACAAATGGTTTCAAAATCATGATGATGAGCTCTTCAACATGATGCTTCTTTTGACCATTTTTGAGATTATTTTTTTCCTTTCTGATTGGCCTTTATACCTCGTTTGGCCCCAACTTCTACCTTTCATAACTCTCACATACAATATCCTTTTGATGTGATTCAAGTGGCATCAGGATCATGTAGGTGAGCCCTATGTGAAGGAGTTAGTATTTCCTAATTATGAGATTATGATTTTTTTAGGTCTTTTGGATCCTTCTAGATGTCTTAACACCTTGTTATGCTAATTAATTATCATATGAACCATGAGTGGAATTCATGTTAATGAGAATTATATGTTAAAAAAAAATTATTTAGAAAGGAAAAGGAAACATTTATATTTATTTTCTTAGGAAGATATTTTTTATTTATTTCAACCTCAAAAATGAATTGTTACACAAATAGGCTCTATAATAGGAATAATAAGAGACACTATTTTCCACATACAATGTGTTCAAAACCTTTTTGAAATTATTCAAGGAAGAAGTCACAGAGAGTACAATGTGTTCAAAAGTGTTGTGACCATCACCACAAAGTGAAAGCTTGAAATGAAACAATAATGGTTTCAACAAAAACCTAGAAAAGGTGTCGAAAGGCTTAAAAATTGGGAAGGCTAACAAAAATTATGACAAAAGTCCACACATATATCCTATCCGCTAATTATAACTTTTTTTAATCAACAAATATGTCTCTTTTATCTTTTTTAACTTCTAATTGTGTCTATAATTAATATTAAAAAATAGAAATATGGTAATAATTTTTAAAAATTTCAAGGATGAAAGTTTTTTTTTTCATAGTTATTATTTTAGGTTCATTTTGATTAGAATGTTATAAATATACTAAATAATTTATAAGTAGTAGAGTTACACATGAAATTGATGATGATATTTCATATTTTGTTTTTTTCATGATTAATCTTTAAATTTATATTCCACACAAAACATGAACCATAAACAAAATAATATTTCTTTTAACAAACAATATAGTCTCTTCTCAATAGCATCTTATCAAAAATTAGAACAATATATCATTTTCAACAACACCTTATCGAAAATGAGACAATATAGCCTAAGCTAGACAAAAACAATAAAAAATGCCTTATGAAAATCAACATAAACTTTATAACATTAACTATTTTATTGCATTGCAACCATAGCCACAAAATGGAATTGGTTTCAACACCAACCCAAGTGGGAAAACCCACAAAACATAAAAAATCACAATTACAAACCAATGCAAAAATACAGTCTTTTAAGAAATATATCCTTTTCAACAACACCTTATTGAAAACACAATACAATATAGCCTAAGCTAGACAACAACAATCAACAATACCTTATGAAAACCAACATAAACTATATAGTGTTAACTATTTTATTATGTTGCAACCATGGCTACAAAACGGATTTGGTTTCAACACCAACCTAGATGGAAAAACCCACAAAACACAAAAAATCATAGTTAGAAACCCATGAAAAAATATAGTCTTTTCTCAAAACTACCTTATTAGAAGAGACACAAAATGCGAACCATAAATGAAACAATATTGGTTTTAATAAACAATATAGTTTCTTCTCAACAACACCCTATCAAAAATTGAAACAATACAAACTTTTCAATAATACCTTATCGAAAATGAGATGATACATCCTAAGCGAGAGGACAACAATGAACAATGCCTTATGGAAATGAACATAAATTGTATAATGCTAAATTATAGACCCATGCAAAAATATAGTCTTTTCTCAACAACACCTTATCAGACATTGAAACAATATAGCATTTTCAACAAGACCCTATCACAAATGAAACAATATAGCCTAATATAGAGAACAAAATTCAACAATTCCCTATGGAAATCAACATAAACTATATAACATTAAGTATTTTATTGAGTTGCAAAAAATCACAGTGTCAAACCCTTGCAAAACCATAGCCACAAAACACATACCATAAATGAAATAATATTGGTTTTAACAAATAATATATTTTTTTCTCAACAACACCCTATCAAAAATTGAAACAATATAGCCTTTTCTACAACACCTTATTGAAAATGAGACAATATAGCCTAAGATAGACAACAACAATCAGTAATGCCTTATGAAAATCAACATAAACTATATAGTGTCAACTATTTTATTCCATTGCAACCATACCCACAAAATGAAATTGGGTTTAAGATCGATCCAGATGGAAAAACCCACAAAGCACATAAAATCATAGTTACAAACCTGTGCAAAAATACAATCTTTTCTCAACACCACCTTATCGGAAGTTGAAACAATATGGCCTTTTTCACAACACCTTATCAAAAATGAAACAATATATCCTAAGCTAGAGAAAAACACTAAACATAAATGAGCTATAACATTAACTATTTTATTGTGTTGCAACCATAGCCACAAAAAGGAAATCATAAATCAAACAATATTGGTTTGAATAGTGACCTAGATGGGAAAACCAACAAAATAGAAAATGCATAGCAACAAACCCATATAGTTGCAATAATATAGTATTTTCTCAACAATACCTTATCAAAAATTATATAGCCTTTTCAATAGAACCTTATTGAAAATGAAACAATAGCCTAAGCTAGAGAAAAATCAACAATGCCCTATGGAAATCAACATAAACTGTATAACATTAACTATTTTATTGAGTTGCAACCATAACCACGAAATGAAAGCCATAAATCAAACAATATTCATTTCAATAATGACCTACATGGAGAAGCCACAAAACACAAAAATTCACAGTGACTAACCCAAAGAAAACCATAGCAACGAAGTGTGAACTAGAAATGAAACAATATTGGTTTTAACAAACAATATAGTCTTTTCTCAACAACACCTTATCAAAATTGAAACAATATAGCCTTTTCAACACCTTATCGAAAATAAGACAATATAGCCTAAGCTAGACAACGATAATCAACAATGCCTTATGGAAATCAACAAAAAATGTATAACATTAACTATTTTATTGCATTGCAACCATAGCCACAAAACATAAGCCACAAATAAAACAATATTGGTTTCAACAGTGACCCAGATGGAAAAACCTAGAAAACACAAAAATTCATAGTAAAAAACCCATGCAAAAATATACTCTTTTCTCAACACTACTTTATCGAAAATTGAAACAATATAGCCTTTTCAACAAAACCTTATCAAAAATAAAACAATATAGCTAAGCTAGAGAACAATAATAAACAATGCCTAATGGAAATCAACATAAAGTATATAACAATAACTATTTTATTCTGTTGCAACCATAACCACAAAATGGAAGCCATTAATCAAACAATATTGGTTTCAACAGCCACCCAGATGGAGAAACCCACAAAACAAAAAGATTCATAGTAACAAACCCATGTAAAAACATAACCACAAAATGCGAACCATAACATTCAATAGAGACACAAATAGAGAAACCCAAAAAACAAAAAAATCATAGTAACAAACCCATGCAAAACCATAGCCAAAAAACATGAACCATAAATGAAACAATATTCATTTTTATAAATAATATAGTCTTTTCTCAACAACACCTTATCCAAAATTGAAGCAATCAACATTACCTTATCTAGAATGAAACAATATAGCTTTCCACAAACCATGAACAATAAATGAAACAATATTGCAAAGGGTTTTTTCAATATGCACCTCTTCCCACTTGCTTCAAATGCACCTATTCTCCCTTGCTTTCTCTCTGCTACCTTGTTTCTAGAATGCCTACAAATATGGGAAAAAAATTATCACAAGCGGCACTTTTGTATTGCTTTTGCAACCAATGCCCCATGCAAAATACATAAGATAACCTCCGATCACCTTCATAGAAGCTAGACAACACTTGATCAAATTTGCACCTTCAAATAATCTTTCCTTCCTCACTCACTACTCTGATAGTAGGTAAACCCAAAGAATGGGAGCCAACAATACTTTATCAAAAACTGTGCAGACATTTGCTATGTTTCCTAATGTTTTAAACACTAGGTGTTATTACAACCATCACTAGTACATAGAAACCATACAATAATCAATGTTGATTCCAACTAGCATTTAATTTCCCTAGCCTTCTCTATCCACATGGAAAAAATCTGCCACCTTCTTCTCAACACCTGCCACCACCTTTTACCCAACTATCAGAAGGCTTAAAAATTGTGAAGGCTGATGAAAATTCCAAGAAAAGTTAAAAAAAATAGAAAAACATCTACCACTTTTTTCTTGATCGTAGAAAGGCTTCAAAATTGAGAAGTCTAACGAAAATCCCAACCAACATTCACACATATAGCCTATTAGCTAAATATAGCCTAGTGTTTACATAAAGCATACATATCCCATAATATATTATAGTAAACAATATTATTCTATTGTATATTTCATGATCCTCTCCTAGTGCATCACACTAGTCTCTATGAGTGCATATTATGTTCGATTATCCCCTTTTATTCCCATACCATTGTACCCTCTCTCATTTCACTCTATGTTCCATTATCCCCTCTTGGTCTTGTCTCATTAACCCTTTTCTATTATACCACCTCCCTCTAGATTTTATCTTGTACATATACCCTTCTGTTGATGCTAAAAAATGTTGCTCCACTTCCTAGGGAAAAATCTCACTCACAAGGCTACATTTTTCATCATATAAGTGAGATTATCCCATCAACAAAATGTGGAGGGTTAATGTCCAACTCTATGATAGTGGGTTTTATCTCCTAATCTCTAAGAGATAAAACAATGTAAAATACATACAATTCATTCATTTGAGGCTCAATGAAGATTGATCCCTAGTTATATCATGACATTATGAATGTATACAAACTCGTCCTACTCCTATACTATTGATTTATGTTTTTTATTTATGAATTTTAGATTAGCTAGGTAGACTAGAGACTAGTGCATTTATCCAATGGGTTATAAAGTCATAGGTAACAAGAAAGAAAGCCATTAAAGGAAACATAGAAGAATTAATTTGGGAACATACTCCAAAGAAAAAATATTATACAAAGAGCATACTTAGTCATCCAAATTGAGTTTTATATAGTGAATTTGAAACATGGAAAATGTCATTGCAAGGATTGTAATATTTAGAATATTGTTATGTTCACCAATTGCATGTTACAATCTTACAAGTGAATATGGAAAGGGAAGTATTTACAACCATAAAATACCTTTCTATAGAAATATAAACATCAATGGATACATTCTCTACACAACATATGTAAATGCATCTTATCATTCACATACCCCATGAATCCATATCCATCCTATAATTAGAAAAGTCATGAGTTGAAACCCTAGAAAAAAAATTACACCTACACAACCTTCAAAAACTACAAGAAAAACCAACCCCTTCCAAAAAATATAACCTTATACAATATATAAACCTATGGAATCAAACCAAATACAACTATAATATTAAATTCACATTTAAAATTCATCACCTAGGATCAATCTAACACAAAAAAAGTATTCCATATCAATAGAGGCCAATCATAATCAATACTAGTGCATGGGATGGTCATGCCATGAATGCAAGTAGGTAGAGAATCTAGCACAATAAAAACACCATCAGGATAATTAACCATAACAAAAAGGTTTCACAAGATGCACAAGCACAAAAAAATCATCATAGCCCTAAGAACTTTCCCCTATTGATTGTTTTACATCCAATAGGAACCAAAGACACTTTCGCATAGCTAGCTTCTTTCTTTGTTAGTGGTTCAATGTCATGGCATTAAAATTATCAAACCCTCAACAACGAACATGGAATTCATCAAAGCTCAAGAAAATTGCATTCCTGGAGAATAGAGAAACATTAAAAATGTCAAAACCCTACCACACACTCTATCATGCCTCAAGCCTATTGTGTTCCTTCTCCCCTCTAATACCTTGGCATTTAATTTTTTATAATTTACTTCTCCTTGTTGGGGGTGGATTTTGAAACTAGGAACCCATTAAGGGTTCCTAAGGTTTTCAATGCACTAGGAACCATTGATATCCACCTTCCCCTTTGACTTAGCCAATATTTTAAATTTCTATTTTGGTCAATTGATTAAAAAATATTGAAGGTAAAATCTATTAATAACACATTTTCACATGATGAGCCTTATAGACTTCTCAAAATAAATTATTATTCATGGATCATGTCATATCAACACACACTAAGGAAGGGAATCAAGAAAAAATGACATTAGTAAATTGAGTCCCAATAATGGCTCTAGTTGGGGATATGTGCCTCTAATAAGGACAACAAGAATCTAGATCTTTTATCAAACAAAAACTATGAAAAAAATGAAATAGAACTCACTCATGGAAGACGAAAAATGTATACACATAATGGAACCAAAAAAAGATGCAAGATACAATATGGACAATAAAGGTATGACTATGACACAAAATTTTGAATATTGTTCGGAAACCCTACTAAGGATGTGTTTGTTAGAATTCAACATGCTTTGATACCATGTTGAGATTATGGATACACAGGGTCCCTGAAGCTACAATCTTCAATGGAGGACCTTTGCTAGGAAAGATAATCAACCACACAGAAATTGGTTGCAACTAGGCATTCATAATAGAGATTCTATATTGATGATATGATATGTTACAAATGAAAAAGTTGCCTGATTATATTGGAAAAAGAGAAAACCTCAGATGCATGAGATGTTGTCATGTGTCATGATATAACATGTGAACCCTATCTAGGAAATTATTAAATGTTGAGATAAGTTCTCGGGTATGTGCAGGATCATCATGGAAAAAAGAGGCCCTTAAGTGGCAAAAAATTTAGAAAAATCAGAGTTAGGCAACTTGATGTAAAAATGTGAATAAGTTATATATCTTATTTCAAAAATGTATAAGAATAGAATTTGTAGCAAATTAAATGCAGTTTCTAAACTACTAGATATGTTTTAAAAAAAAAATCTATTTGGTGAAAATTTGAAATTTTAATGCAGTGGTACTTAAATTTCAGGAAAAAAATAAGAAGTAGGTGTTTGTCTAACCACCCTAACCACAATAAAATGATAATATTTTTTTATAATATTTTAGATATAAGTAGAGCACTCATGCCCCAATGTGATGCATTTTTTTTGAATTTTTTTTCCAAGTAAATAATTAATTATGTATTTTTTATCACAAATTTTTAAAAAATATAAAAACTCGTATGTCTGATGACCTTAACTTGGTCAAAACTTCATGAAAATCATTTTTTTTCAATCCTATAGTATGTGAAGCATAGAATGTGACACATATTTTGGATTGAAAAAATGTGATATTGTTTGAAAGATATAGATGTTTTTCAATTAGCCTATCAATCGGGACTTTAGTCGTAATTTGAATATAAAATGAATAATAATTACTTATTAAATTCAAAGTATTTATATTTGTAGAAATTTGAGAATCTCCTTTAAAAACCCTTTTTGTTTCATCAATTTTGGGTAAAAAACTAGTTGTCAGCCACATACCCATCATATTGCCACTTTTTGGCCCATCATGATCTTGCACATACCCTCTAGAAGGACAAATCATCTTCTAGAAGTAATCTTATCTCCTATAAACAAGGAAGGGCACATTACCCCATTATTAAATGATTTATTAAAATGAAACCTAGGACTAAATGATATATGACCTAAGTTAACTTATGCTAGTGTAATAATTAATTTAATTACACTAACATCCCCCATAAGTTCAACTTAGGGAGTAAAATGCAATGATTATGTAGAGATGATCAATGATGGATCCTGACTAGAAGGCCATGTTAGGTACCCATGTACATGATAAAGATGTAGAAAATCTCTCACAACCAAAGAAAAGAGGAAAACCCAATGGGAATAAAACCCCTCTCCAAAAAGGAGATGAACATGCAAAAAAATGTGAGATAGGATGGGAAGGATAGAGGACTCCCAAATACCCCCCAAGGACACCATCGGTCACATGGATACAATACATTATCCTATCCATAGGGAGGAAATAGAGAGACTATATAACACCCCCAAAAGATGATATCACCTTAAAAAATGGTAAGTGTCTAAAGATAGAATAGGATCCAATGTTGACAAATAACTTGTCTCCCTTTCGGAAGAAATATAACCAAGTGAAAGTGCAGTGATGCTTCCCATTCGAGATAGGAATTGAAGGAAGGAAGAATGAAGGTGGGATGAAGATTCCACCGTCAATGAAGAGGGAAAAAAATCAGGACGATGCAGAAACATTTGCTAAACAATATCCAAAGAAAGTGATATGATGGATACTTGATTGCCTCCCCTGAATGAAGTGTCCTCAAAACCACTGAAATAAGTTCGAAGCAAGAAATATGTCAAAACCACAAGAAATCCAATGGTGGATGTTGAAGAAGCCTCAAGTCCTAAATGTAATGATAGGGAAGAAGTCTCATACATGAAATATCTGAAGAGAAACCAAGTGCCTCCAAGATGTCTCTAAATTCCTAATCAAGGTTGAGACAAAGGGATGAGGAGACTCAAGAGAACTCTCCAAAGTGTGATATGAATATTTAGGAGTGATATCCCCTCAAGAATTTCCTTCAAACTTGTAGAAGTAGCAAAGTCAATGATTCCTTAAACGAAGCCATCCTGTGATGTCAAGTCTAGAAAACTAAAGGTGTCCTGATGAATGATAATAGTGAATGCCTCAATCAATGAATCTAGACAAGGAATCACTGACTATGAAGGGATACCAATAGTCTCTGTGGAGAAGAGGTACCTAAAGGAACCTTGTCAACCTCTTCAAAAGATTCATGGCATTCAACTTCATGCACAACAATATCATCATGGGGTACTTGATTTGAGGAATGAAATTCTAAATCATGACCATCGAGGAATGGTTGAGTATTTGAATCTCCATAGATCTCCCAAATCATAGCCCAAATGGTATAAGGATAGTCACAATGATCAATATCATTCAAAACATCACAATCAACTTGCATAGCAATGATCTCCAAAATAGTGTATCTACTGCAACTCCAAGCAAACTCATGGATACCTTCACTTGGATGAGGAACTATACCATACAGATGAGGCAACAATTCAAGTGTTTGGAGATGATGTATGATCCCATCCCACCATTTCTTATATTTTCCCTTATGCAACATAACCAAAGGAGTATATACAAGCCCCATAATTAACTTTCTCCAAAAAAAGAATAAATGACCTTCAACAACAAAGAAAGACTTCCAAGGATGATGTGCAACTGAAGTGATGTTACCTAGATCAAGAAATATTTTCCCAAGCTTCAAGATATCCAATTTATTGAATAAATCCACCAAACTAATAAAATAAACTCAAGAGTACCTAGAGCTGAAATTGATCAAGGGGTATGGACTGATGAAAAAAGCTTTGAAACTACTTCCTGATTCCACTAGAATCATCAGAATGTGATGAATGGTTGTGAAGATATGAGCCTTTGAGTCTAGATTAGGGCTTTGTCTTAAGTTGATTATAGATTTTTTGCAAGAAAAATTTCATAGAACTGATGTCATCACTAGAAAGTGCTTGAAATTCCCTTTCCGACGATATCATGTTTACTGATTTTTGATACCCTAGTGAAAAGTTATGATAAAATGAAAAGAAAAAGCCTAGAGAAGGCACCTTACAGGCTAAATAGGGTCAAAAAATTGGCCCTTGGACACTAGCAGGTGGTCAATGATATGACTAATTCATGATAAAAGGAAAACAAAATGAAGACACCACCAATGGAGTGGTGGCGAAGTGGAATTGAGGGGCTAAGTGACAAGGTAGGGAGGGACCACTTCTTATAGTAGAATCCTTGGTTCTAGGATTGAACCTAGCATTGATACCATGTTAGAATTCAACATGCTCTAATACCATGCTAAATTAAACATAATTTGATACCATGTTGATATTATTGATACATAGGGTCCCTAAAGCTATAGTCTTCAACGAAGGACCTTTGCTAGGTAAGATAATCAATCACATAGAAAGTTTTGCAACTAGGCATGCATAATAGAGATTCTATATTGTTGATATGATCTGTTACAAATGAACAAGTTTCCTGATTATATAGGAAAAAGAGAAAGCCTAAGATGCATGATATGTTGTCATGTGTCATGATCTAACAACATGTGACAACATGTGAACCCTATCTAGGAAATTATTAAATGTTGAGATAAGTTCTAGAAGCACAACTCATCTTCTAGAAGGAATTTTATCTCCTAGAAACAAGGAAGGGGACATTATCCCATTATTAAATGATTTATTAAAATGCAACCTAGGGCTAAATGATATATGACCTAAGTTAACTTAAGCTACTATAATAATTAATTTAATTACACTAACAGTGTTTGCGAAAGAATTGGGTCACAATAAATATGCTCAAAATAAATGACTCTCAAACCTATTTCGTACTAGTATAAATCTGCTAACAACTCTAAAAAGACAACAATTGCATTTGTGGATTTTCCCTGAAGGTACAGATCCCTCAAATAATATGCAATGAATCTAATTGAACTAAACAAACACGGGTATGATTTTAACCAGAAAGCAAGAAAGGTAACAAATGGTAGTTCATAAATATGAGACTAACACAAATGCATAAATAATAGTCATAAATGATCAACACAAATATTGAAAAGTTCTATGACTATTTCATGAAGGAAAAAGATCATACTATAATAAATGGAAATTATAAAGTTTCTCTCACAAAGAAGGCATAGCCGTATTGCACACATAACACAAAGATCAATGTACTAAGCATCTCATTAAATTTACAACTCAAAGATTATGAACTATTACAACATGAAATAAATGATCAAATCTCTCTCCAAAACACCACAAAGTGTATATATAGAGAGCCCCTATCTCTTTCTCCATTTTCAAATATATAGAAAAACTAACCCCACCAAATGGCTTGTAAAGTCGTTACTAAATTAGGTGGTCTTCTTGTTTTCCCATCGTCTTCTCAAAAACTGCTAAGGATTGGTTGAAATAATTAGTCTAGAAAATGAAAGGGCATCAGGTAGGAAAACTAATCTTTATCTCACCAATCAGTCATTAAATGACCTTTCACACAATCAAATTATTAATGAAACTTCAAGGAGACACCATATAATAGCATGTGTATGCTACTTGATTGGAAATGTAATTTAAAACTGGTTCAAATCAGCCATTAATTTAAACTAAGTTTCCATCTCAATAAACCTTAGGATAAAGTACCAATTTCTGACCAACCTTTTATAAATTTAGCTAGTATCACCATTCTTCATCATTTAGAAGAATCCAGTGTGGCGAGCAGTCATAGTGACAGTGATTTTGGGTGATCCCACAATAGTGGTTTAATATTTTTGGCCAAACTAGACACTGAAATATTTTTTTTTAGCTAAATCTTCACTTTCAAGCACCTATAGCAGCTAAATTGTGAAGAATTTGAAGATGATGGAAACTAGATTTTCATGAAATTTTGTCTATAGATTCTAAATATATTTTTTTTCAAAATTTTTGGAATTAGATTGTACTTCTTTTTCCATCTCCCTCAAAAATTTTATTTTTTCAAAAAACAACATTTTAAAAAAGTGATGCTCAGCGTATAATGTATAATTTCTTTTCCATGAAGGATAAAATTATAATTCTTTCGAATTTACATTTGTAACTCTAATATCCAGTTTTTCCACTTGGTTAGATTTTTTTTATTGAATATTTTTTCTTTAATAAAGTTTCAAAGTCAAACCAATTACAATTGAGACATAGCATGACCGTATAATGCATAACTTTTTTTGTATGTATCAAAATTCAATTTTTTATTTTTTTGTTGGATGGAGGACTTCAATATCTAGTGCACTCAATTTTTTTAATTTTTTTGATAATATGCTATTTTTCCACATGTGCAAAATAAAGAGCTTGTTTTTCGTTGAAATACCTACATTCACAAGAAATAAAAAATAAATATAATAATCAAATTAAATTTTATTAAAATTATACTTTTTTGGAAGCTTATAATAAGGACTACATACAAAAAAATAAATTTTAAATGAATTCATTTTATCCCCCCAAAGGTAAATCAAAAGTGGTTTTTTATCATTATTTTGATAGGTGTGAAGGAGACTCTATTATAGGTATGGTTTAAAACTAGTGGGGTTCTATCCAAGGGGGCTTGGTCTAAGGTGGTTTGATCAAACCCTATTCAATTGGAATCTTTTAAATGGAACATTTCAAGGCTTAAATCATTATATTCTCTAAAAATATGTGATTTCATCAAAAATTTGGATGTCGTAGAAATTGTAAACCACTATTGTGGCAGCACCCTTTTTCAAATAATTTTATTGTCATGGAGGAGATTGAATGAAATTTTTTGTTTAGGAATCTATCAGATTAGCTGAAGGAAGTCTTTGTAAGACAAAGTGAGGTGGAAGAAGAGGTGCTTCACAGTATTCTAGGTGAAGCATTTCTTAGCCAAGCACATGTACACAATACTGCAATGCTAGAGTGTTTCATGTACATAGTCATTAGGACCTCTAATTGTCACGACTGCAGTGTGAAAGTGTTAGAATGTTTGGTGATACCTAAATTCCATCATCATGTCAATGTAGCTATCGTTGTCTCAATCACTATCCTCAAGATGGATTGATAGGTGACACTATTTATATAGCATCAATGCTTCAAAATGAGACTGTGGAGGAAGTGGTTGCTCTTCTTCATGCAAGAATTGTGAGGAATGATATATAAATCTTCTATCCCCTACTTAGGTTGAATGCCTCCAGATTATGATTGACAACATCTGATTCCTGATAATTTCCTTGTGTTTCTAAATAAGAATGTCTCCTTTTGTCTTTTTTCATTGATATGAAATTTTTGTAGTCGATCCAAACAATTTTGTACTGTCGATGCAATGAAAAACATACATATATACAATAAATATCATTTTAATATCTCTATACTATGTATGCATCGCTTTGTTTACTCTTTTTCATATAATATCTAAAAATTATGGTTTCTTTTACTACATACTACACTAGTTTTATGAATCAACGCATGTTCATTATATTAATTACTACAAATCATTTTGGGCAGCAAAATGGGTAGTTCGTGTAACTTAACAAAACATCACCTAGGTTCCAAACAATTAAAAGAATATTGTCTATTGATATAACTTGCAAGGTAAGTTAGTAGGTAACTTTTGACATATAACAACTCATCATGTAGGTTGTTCACATACATAAATCTATTTTCAAAGAAACAGTGGGTTAGGATGAAGTCATAAAATGTTGCCTAGTTCAAAGAATAATGATACAAGTGATAAAGCGAGAAGTTAAAGAAACCAATGAAAACCTTACCTAAGTTCAAGATGTACAACAAAACACTTCTTGAACATGAATTTAGATAAAATGACTAAGGAACATAAGGAAAAAAGAGAAAAGGGATCATTATATTTTATGAGTAATAGGATGGAAATAAATTTCTTGCCTCTATGAAACACCATCATGTTGAAAGAATTAATTTCCCTCAACTCATAGTTTCCTCTTTCATAAAAATGAAACAAATGTAACCTTCTCCAATCAAGCACAACCTTGTGACTACCATTGAATAAGTTAAGACTTTCTCCACCATTTACCATGCTATTGCATGACAACCACAAAAAAATAGCCACCAAATTTCCCAATACTACATCCTTCATTTTTCAACCAATTGGTGATATGACAAACTCATACTACAACAAAAGCAACCATGGTATTTCCATACCTACTGACCTCCTTGAGTGAATTGAGGAAAAAATAGAGAACTTCCAATTCAAAATTGATGAAAAATATTCTTACTAAGTTGATCTAGATAAGGAAACTTCTCATGTGCATCAAATTGAAAAAAAATGAATCTCTAGCACAAAATAAAGTTGAGAAATGAGCTAATCATAAGCCTAGAGAACTTTTCTACTCAATACCATCACATAATGCATACTGGGCCCAATTGAAACACTCAAAATACTACCTACACTAGAAGAAGCTACACCTTCATCAGAAAGGAAAGTCACATAATCAATTTTGCACACCTATGGAACAATATGAAGCTAGCATACCATGGGATTCACTCAAGCTAATGTAAAATTCAATAGCACAAATATTTAAGTCATGAAATACCTATTTCAAAGAGTTACATTCCTCAAATTGTCTCCTATTTTTAAGAGTCTTAGAAATTTTTTATGGCACATGTTCTATAAAAATTAGACATGTGTCAAACTTATTGTTCCAATCTCAACTCACCAACATCACTCTCAAATGATCCACTTGAAGTGAATTGTGCACAAAAAAGATAACATATTGTACACCAAATAAGGAGGTTCTCATATGCATGTAGGTGATCAACCAGATCATAATATTCAAGTGTAATAAATTTACCAGGTACAACAATATATACTTCTACATTTTATCCTCATAAATAAAGTTGTTCCTAATTTATCCTCATAAAAACTATCATCAACCACTTGAAAATTATAAATAGAAACAAAGGAAGGAAAAATATCAAATAAGAAGGAAACTCCTTGTTCACCACTTGAACACTTTTGAGGAATATGAGCAAGACTCAAAGGGAAAAGGAAAGGAGGGTTCTCCCTTCAAGATTAAAATCAAAGTTGTTCAAGTAGAGGTTCAGGAAGAAAAGAAGAGAAATCCTATTGCCAAGAAGAGGAATACTGCCCCTAAGAGGAACACATCTGCTCAAGAGGAGGAGCATGAAGGAGAAGGGAAGAAAGATAGTATCCCTGTGCCCAAAAGGAGAAGATTGACAAGAACATTGAGGAAACATAATGAACCTCCTAAGGGAGAAGAGGGTATAGGACCATAGTTGATAGATGTTGAGAGTTCTAGGGAGAAGACAAAAGTCTATACCAGGAAAGCCAAAACTCCATATCCTAAAGAAAGTCTAGTGAAAGAACATTCCCCTAAAGTTTCCTCTACTATGCACCAACAAGAAGACACTTAATTTCATAATGAGGAAAGGGAATCAACAAAATTTGTTGGTGAGGATATCCATCAAGGTGAGGAGACAATGGAATTCAATGTTGGGGATATTCATAGTGAAAATTTAGAGATTGGCAATTTCCTATAGTCTTCTTTGGTGTCCTATCAAGACTCGCCTATTGGTGATGAAGGTGAGAAAACCAGGGAGAAAGAAGAAGCACATGAGAGAACTTCTTCTCCAATCCAGCTGGTAACAAAGACACTTGATCAAGAAGAGAATTAGAATCTAGAGGACAAGGAGGAAGATGAGAGGGAAGACAAAAGTGAAAAATTCCCTATAGTGAAAGATTTGAATGTTGACTCCTCCATGGATCAACCAAAAAAGGAGAAGTAAGATGAGCAATAGTCAGATGTCTCTACTCCTGGTTGGCTTAGTGAGAGATTGAAGAGCAAGTAGATAGTTGTGGATGATACCCCTCCCAACTGGCATGAACTATTAGCCAATATTGGAAAGGGAGAAGTGAAGAAGAAGGCTAGGGTAATTTCTAAAATCACCAGAGATGAGGCAGATAATAGGGTAATTGATATTTCTACTCCTGCAATAGAAAAAACAAGGATGAGATAGTTCCTTGAGATTACACCATTCAGACAAAAAACTTGGGGCCTACAAGAAAAGATTAGGAGAAAGACGAGTTCCAAGAGTCCTCTCAGGCCATTCTAAGGAGATTGGATAAATAAACAGAGGAGAAGGTAAGGTTGTAGAAAAAATTGAATAATGTGTATAGATATGTGAAGTATCTAATGAAGCCTCTAGAGGTTGTGGGAAGTCAAGGAGTGGCCCTTGAAGGATTGTTTCCTAAAGAGGCATTCGGTGAGCTTGAGAAGATGAAGGCTTCCACATAGTCTACCCATGAATGGTTTCAAGGAGTTGGACATCGAGAGATAACATGATCAAGGACATCTTGTCAACTCGTGGAAATGCACATAGGTCATTTGAGTGGCTGAAAAATTTGTTGGGGTAGGAAAAAACTGATGTAGACCTTCTCTTGCATAAAACAAAGACCGTCATGGATCATAATGAAGAAAGATTAGTGAGTGATGGAATCTTTCCCTCCTCAAAGGTTTTAGAACCTTGGGAGTGGTATGAGTCACTATCGATTAAGTAGAAAGTTTTGAAGAGAATCCACAAGCAAGGACAATGGGTGGGAAATGCATTGAATGAAATTTATAGTAAATGTATTTCATTCTTTGAGATAATGACTAGGAGGAAGATGTTTACACTAAAGGATTTGACCCTAGAGCAATTAAGGAAGTGGTGGCATGAATTTTATGTCCTAATTGATGATGGTCCAATCACATCCCACCATTTAGATGATGCATCCACCTATATTGTTACCATGGAGAAATATCAAGTTCTAAAGATGGAATGGGATAAGGTCGTCAAAGAATCATGGGAGGAGATTAAATTCATTGAGAGAAGGTTTAAATTTTTAATTACTCCACCATTGGATGACTTAGAGAAGGTTTTTCTTAAGGTGCAAGATAAATTAGATCAAGATAAGGATAAGTGGCCAGCTAATGAATGATTGCATCAAAATTTTTGCTTCCCATTATCTCTCCTTTTGTTTCCTGAATGTATTGGATTGGGCTACATTGGAGAACCTAGGCTGACCTAGAAGAGTTGCAACCATTTAATGCAACATTTTATTTTATTTTAGGAACTTTCTAGGTCAACTTGTTTGTGGTCAATTATCTTTGTAATAACTAATCTTTGATCAGCCCTTGACACACAAAAAACAAAAAACATTTAAATAACACAAAAATAAAAAAAATAGCCTCATAAAATTTCAAAAACAACAAAAACATCTAAATATTTGAAAAAATTCATCTATACCATTTCTCTTTCACCCAAAATAATCTCATCCA
>VDFB02185752.1:0-13401 GCA_007258455.2 Sequoia sempervirens
TTAGGTTTACCGTCAGTCTTGGTTTCCAACAAATTTGCTTATAACAATTCTTATCATTCTGTGATAAACATGGCTCATTTCAAAGCATTGTATGGTCAAAAGTGTCAAATTCCTATAAGTTGGGATAGAATAGAGGATAGAGTGACTCTTGGGAAAGAGATGTTGGCTGAGATGGATGAGAAAGTTAAGATTGTGAAGCAAAGGTTGGCTAAAGCTAACAATTGTCAAAAAAGTTATGCCAATGCTAAGAGATTGCCCTAAAATTTTTCCATAGGTGGAAAAGTGTTGTTGAGAGTAAAACCTCACAAAAGCTCCATTAAATTTGGAAAGTATTCCAAGTTAGCCCCACATTATGTTGGGCCATTTTAGATTCTTGAAAAAGTGAATTTAGTGGCCTATCGAATAGCATTGCCACTAGCTCTTGGTAAAATGTATAATGTTTTCCATGTGTCTTACCTTAAAAGATATGTACCCAGTGATAATCATGTGATTGATTGGACTGCTTTATAGGTATAGGACCTCAGAGTGGTAACACTCGAGCTTGTTAAGGTGCTAGGAACACGTAAGCTTTGCTTGTGTAATAGGGAGGTTCTGCAATGCAAAGTCCAGTGGGATCAGTATGTAGAAGACTCAACCACTTGGGAAGATTATGTTGAGATTCAACAAAAGTTTCCTCTTGTTTTAGAAGCCTGTGAAAATTATTGAAAAATATGTTTATTATTTGTTATGTTTTATGTTGCTACATAAAATCATTGGGGATGATGATTCATAAGGGTGGATTATGTTACACCCCAATTGTCTAATCACTATTTACTATTACTATGTAGGATAAAATGTGACTGTAATGTGAATTTAGTGGATGAATAAATTGTGTGCACTTTGTTATCACTTTCTTATGAATAAATGTCATCTCATTTAATGTTATATGAAGGAATGCATTTATGTGAATGGATGAATATTATGTTGATTTTCTATCTTTGGAGATATATGTGTATATTGCATATTTTGTGAACAACTGACTACCTTGCACATGTGTTAGGTACATGTTCAATTCCTCCAGGTGGAGGGGAAGTATCACTCAGGAGAAGGTCTTGGTTAGGTAACTAGTACTATAACCTATATGGGCTTACACACACCACAACTAGAATAATTGAGTAAGGCTATTAAGTGGGAAGTTGGTAAATCATCTTTAGTTGTTATGTCTGCTTTAGTAAAAGTCTAGTTTACTATTGTGTGCATTATTGGGTGATGATTATTTGATGAGTTTATGATTTCCTTCTTGTTACCATGCTTGAATTGATATATGGAGTATATGGGGTATGTGTATGCGTACACACATGCATGGTGATGATAGACTATACACAACAAGGAACACATTCATGTGGGTACATACGTAGACGTACCTATGGAAACTCATGCACGAGATGCTTATGCGCATAGAACTATTTGATGGAACCAACAAAATGCATATGTATACATATAGACATATCGCTCGTAGTCTCTTATCAAACACCATGGTAATTGTGTATTAGTTTGGTGAGTGAATCGAATGTGTGTATGTATGTGTATATATATGTATATATAATGTATATACATTTATCCATATGTATATGTGCATCCATATACACCTATGGTAGAAAATGGGTATTCCCATACGAATATATGAATACATGTACACATACACATACATGTATATAGTGACATATATAATATATATATATATACACACACACAGTCAATATGTCAATATCACAATGTGATAGCTAAGTTGATATACTCTTTTGTATATTGATTATATATACATGCTTTAATGATTTATGATAATATAAATATATATGTTAACATATACACACACACACACACACATGTGGTGATTTCATTTAAACATCATTTACTTTGAAATCAACTATTTCAAAAAATAAATAGTAGCCGATTTTAATGCTAAACATATTGGCTTAGAAGTCAATTATCATGGGCAACTTAAATGGATGAAACTTTGAAGTGAATACGACTGTATTCATGGGCTGATTTTTATGTGTTTTCTGTCATTCTTAAATCTACAAACTGCTTTAATATTTAAGTCAATATGGGAGAGGTTGACACCTTTATTCATCTTGGACTTTGTCAAACAAAATTCCCATTAATTGTTGTGATTAATCAAACAACTGTTGATGCAAATATGGGTGTAAAGCTTTGGTTATTGAAATTTTCACTTGATGGTAAAAATTCTCCACCTTTGTATTCTGCTTATCATAGAATTCTGCAGTCAAATTCTATCACATAGAGAGTTGATTTATTCTCCAATCGTTTTCAATAAGTGGGTCAATCTATTAGTAATCAAGCTGATTCTTTACTTACTTATTCAACAACTTTTTAAGTTGTGTTTGATGTGTTGCTTTGCATGTTTGATGATGGCATTATCATGTCTAAACTACAGGCAGTATAGTTTCTTGCTTGCTATATAAATAGCAGCAAGGAGTTCATTGTTTGGGATGCCTCATTTTCACTTTTTTATCCATTATTTATTGTGCATCAAATATGCTTATTAGTTTTCTTTTCCATCTACAATATTTTTTCCAAATAGTGAAAGAGAGTTTTGATATTTATAAGAGTTTTAGTTATCTTTTGAGAAGAAGAAATTTCCAACTTGTGAGATAAGAAGTTGTGAGTCTTTGTTGAAACAAGTTGTTATTCTAAAGGTGTTGTGACTACAACTAGTTGAATTGGGAAGCTGTTAAACATGCATGAGAGTATTCTATTTTGATTGGTCTATTTTTGAATGAGTTGTGTCTTGTTTGATTGATCTAGTCTTGTTGATACTGACATGTAGTGAAAAGTAATGCTTAATTTGAAATAAAAGTATAATCTATTTACTTGTTTGTGCATTGTATGTAAGTACTCCATGATAGGAGAGAATATTTGTCTTGGGTATTATTATACTAGACATGTGTAGTCATGGGAAAGAGGTTATGTTTACCATAGGTATTGTTATTATACTAGTTATGATAAAACATAGACAAGCTTAGGGTATGCTCAATACTAGATGGTTATATATGCTAGATGGCTAGTAGGTTATTCTTGGGAATGTTGTCCAGTGAAAGGAGGGAACTTGTACTTTTCTTATTGAATTGTGTTACCTTAGGTTGTGTTTGAAAGTTAGGTTATCCTGGGGAGTAGCTTTCCCATGGAGAGGGGTTGCTTAGGCATAGATCTAATAGCCTTAAGTCAAAATGAGCTTGCCATAGTGTAGGTGAATGGTAGACCATCGCTGAATTATACTGAGTGGGAGCACTTTGGCCAAAGTAGTGGGGGTATTTGATGACTCCACTAGGAATACTGTGGAAGTCGAGACTCCATTGTCAGTTCACTATGTCTACTTAAATTCAAGTGGCATACCTAGTGTAGGTTATAAATACTAGTCATGTTTGATACAACACTAAGCTCAAAGTGGTATGTCGTACAAGGTTACCAAACCAATACCTTCATCAAAGGATAGGGCTATCTATCATTGATAGATGTGTGGGGGACCACATATAAGTTCATGGTTGGTAGAAAATCACTTGGGTGATGCTTCTCATCCTCAACAAGCGACAAAGGTCCAAGGTTTTGAAAGGAAGATTCATGAACCGTCTATATTTTATGTCATGAAGCTCGTTGGAGCTATGTTTGTAGTTTTATAGTTTCTTGGAATATTGTACTTAGTGCATGTGGTATCAAAGCTACTCCCCAGGATAACCTAACTTTCAAAGCTACTAGGTTTAGCTCTGGAACCTATGAGATCGTTATTCTTTCTGTCCAATGTTATCTAATGTTGTGAATTATTGTGCTAGGATGGTGCATCTCATATTAATGGCTTGAAATTAAGTAATTAGAAATGAGTGCTACCTAAAGGTCAAGAATGAAAGAAAATCCATCATGAGAACCATCGAGGGAACCAACTACGATAATGCCATCTATTTTAGTGACACCGAGACATTTAGTCACACACTTTCTTGGATCAATCATGTGAAGAGGAAGATGAAGATGGAGGCTATGTACAACAACCTACCTTCCATTTCACCAAAAAAGTCTGAGTCATTATCACTTTCTAGGGATATGCCCTTGGAAGGAAGTTTCACTCCAACATTCATCTTTAGCGACCCTAGAGTTCTTCCATTGTTTGAAGTAATAATAATTTCCTCAAGTAGCGAGTATGAGGGATATGTACCTCTAGATAAACCAAATGAGAAATGGTCTCATGAACAAATGCCTATGAAAACGGTAGACTATATTGTTGATGAACACCATATTGCCATTGAACCTTGTAACTATGTATCGGATAATAAATCCAAAGGCTACTATCCATTTTTGGATAGATATGAACAATTAAGGGATGAATAGAAAGATAGAATTGAGCAAAATTCTCAATATGTAAGATATACTCTATTAAGTTATGTGTCAGTGAATATGAGGAATAATTTCCACTTGACTATCTGAATAGTCGCTCCATGTAATCAAAGGATATTGAAAACCTTGTGAAATAAAAAATTTATTTGTTTATCAAAAGCATATTCTTAATCTTATGTGGAATTCTTTATGTATGAATGCCATTTTTAATGCTTGCATAAGATAGTTGATAACATAATTTAGTCTAACATAGATAGAAACATTCAAGTAAAACCTAATCTTGTGAAGATGGTGAGGACATGTACCAATCCTATGGTAGCCAAGACGTTGGGAAAGGAACAACAAGAATTGAGGCTAAGATTGACCAAATCTTGACAAGGTTGGAAAACCTTAAACAAGAAAGGATAAGAGCTAGGGTTGAGGAAGATATTCTTGTTAATAGGAATGAAGGTGAAAAATCTTCTCACAGACAATGAAAACCATGATCACAAAATAAAAATATCACCAACACCATCTAAGAAAATAAATAAGAAGTGCATGGCTTTCAAACTTTCTAAGGATATGAAGAAGATTGTTCCACCCAAGTTTAAGGGAATCACCAATGGGGATGAAGCTAAGGTGTCGCTTCTTCAAATGGAAAAGTATTTTGAAATACAAAATTACACTGAGACCACTAAAGCCACTTGGGGTGCATACCAGTTAGTTGGAGAAGCTTCAACTTGGTGGATGAAGAAAAAGATGGAACTTGATATCAACTCATGGAAGTTGAAATGGGGGGGATTTTTTGAGATTTTCCACAAGTGATGGTTACTCCAATTATACTATGACTAGAAACTCACAGATCTCTAGATTTTGAAGCAAAGAAATATGATGGTCAACGAATATTGGGAGAAGTTTACTCGACTTCTATGGTATGTTCCTATATATCATAAGGATGAGTGCTTACACATTTGAAAATTTATAATGGGACTTAACAACTAGTATTGAGGTGAAGTGAATATGCATGGTCCAAAAACTATGGATCTAGAATATGAGAAGGAAATTAAGTAGGAGCAAAAGCTTAGAGCTACCTCCATTAGGCAGGAAAATAGAGATTGTAGGAAGGATGTGGAAATTCCAGACAAGACAACTTTGAAGAAGGTGGAGGTTGCACAAAATATATCTAAGCAAGGGGAAAAATTTAACCACGGTAGTGGTAAAAAGTCGAGAAGGGAGTAGAAGAGGAATGGTTATAGCCAAGGAACCAATAGTGCTGGTGGGAACGCTAGTGGATCGAGAGAACCTATGAAGAAGGGGGTAAATTTTACAGGATGATATAATTGTGGGGGAGGCCATTTTGATAGAGATTGTACCAATGAGCCTTTTGATAGTTCTCTACCAACTCAATGAGCAATGTTCCAACAAAGGATGCATGCAGTGGTGGCCAAGCAGAGTATCAAGAAACTCCCATTGAAACTTTGGGTATTTTATTTGGTTTACCTATTTAAGTTCTTATTGATGTGTGTGAAACTAAGAATTTCATCTCACCTAGAGTAGATAAACAATTATCTATAAATCATAGACACATTACAACATCTTGGGATGTAGAGTATGCAAACTATACAAGAGCAAAGGTGGAATAATGTTTGTTCGAGGCTAGGATAGAGCTACCTTGTTTCTCTACTGAAGTAAACCTTTATGTTGCACTATTAGGATCCTATGATGTTATCTTATGTATGAATTGGTTAGGAGACATAGGGCTAAAGTGGATTTTCATGCAAAAACTGTAGAATTCCTAGATGATTTTGGTAACCAAGTAAAATTTCAAGGGATACCTAGAGAAGTGAAGATTCGTCAAATCTCGACAATGCAATTAGTGAGGGTTGAGAAGAAAGGGTGTAAAATATTTTCCATTAAGATGGAATATGGTGAGATAGATGAAATTGGAATGTAAGACATGGAAACATATCCTATATTTAGAAAATTCTTGGATGTATTTTCAAAGGAGTTACCTGCATTACCACTGAAGAGGATATTTGATTTCTCTATAGATATAATTCCAGGATTTGAACCTATTTCCAAGGTTCCCTATAGGATGACAAAAATCTGGCTAATGAAGCTTAAGGAATAGTTGGATGAACTATTTCCAAAAGGGTTGATAAGACCAAGTGTTTCACCTTGGGGAGCCCTAGTCATTTTTGTGAAAAAGAAGGATGGTACCTTGCATTTGTGCATCGACTATTGTATGCTTAACAAAGCCACAGTGAAGAAAAAGTATCCATTACCACACATTAATGATCATTTCGATCAAATGAGAGGAGCTTCCATATTCTAGAAAATATATTTAAGATCTAGTTATCACTAGTTAAGGATTAGAGATCAAGATATATTTAAGAATACATTTAGAACCAGATATGGACACTATGAGTTCATAGTTTTACCTATTGGGTTGACAAATGCACCTGCCTCATTCATGAAGTTGATGAATTGTGTGTTTAGAGACTACCTAGATAAATTTTTCTTGGTTTTTCTAAATGACATCTTGATTTATTCTAAGGATGAGAAAGATCACTATAGAAATTTAGAGATAGTATTGCAACGTTTAAGAGAGCACAAGTTGTATGGTAAACTATCTAAGTGTACTTTCTTCCAAAGGAGAGTGTATTATCTAGGGAATGTAATCTCAGGGAACGAAATCTTCATAGATCCCGCTAAGATTAGGGTAGTACTTAAGTGGCTTGTACCCAAGAATGTGTTTGAGGTTAGAAGTTTTATGGGTCTAGCCGAGTACTATAGAAAGTTTGTTGAAAACTTCTCCAAGATTTTTTTTTCAGATCACCTTTTTGTAGAGAAAATGGAAGAAATTTGAGTGGACTGATTTCAATGCCAAAAATACTTTGATCTACTTAAAGAGAAGTTGACCACTATGTTGATCTTGAAGGTACTAGATCCTAAGGGTAACTTTGTGGTTATCATAGATGCATACGGGGAAGGGTTAGGATGAGTGCTAATGCAAGATGGGCAAGTGATTGCTTATGAATCTAGAAAGATGAAATCTTCTGAGAAAAATTATGCATCACATGATTTAGAGTTAGCAGATGTGGTTCACACATTGTAAATGTTGAGACACTACTTGTTAGGGAAACCCTTTGGATTGAAAACTGACCATAATGAGTTAAAATACCTTTTCAAATAACCTAATATGAATGCAAGGAAAAGAATATGGTTGGAGTTAATAGCTGACTATGATTTCAATATTAGTTATATAAAAGGGAAAGAAAATTAGGTTGTCGATGCCTTGAGTTGAAGACATCATATTGCTTTAATAGTAACAATTCAAATTGACTTTAAGGGACAACTATTGCAAAAGTGCAATGAGGATGAGTACTACTTGGAATTTAAGCAAGAAATCACTAATAATCAACAAGATTCTAGGCATGAGGGTTTTTATTTTGAAACTAATTGATTACTTAGATATAAGGGTAGGATGTATGTTCCTGAAGTAGTGGAGTTATGAAACCTGGTATGGAAAGAAGTACATGAAGTACCATACTATGGACACCCTGGAGTGATGAAAATGATGGTGGATGTGAAGCCATTATATTTTTGGAAAATGATGAAAGGAGATGCTGCTAATTTTATGGCTAGATGTGTGGAATGTCAAAGGGTGAAAGTAGAGCATCATCATCTTGTAGGTTTTTTATATCCACATGACATACCAGAGACAAAGTGGGAAGTCATAAGTATGGACTTTGTGCAAGTATTCCCTATGTCAAGGAATACACACAATTCCATTCTTGTGGTAGTAGATAAGCTAACCAAAGCCCCACATTTTATACTTGAGAATCTAACTGTGGGAGCACCTGTCATAGCTAAGAAGTTTACATGCAAGAAGTGTTTAGGTTGCATGGAATTTTGGAGAAAATTATCTCAGATAGGGATGCACAAGTTACTTCTAGGTTTTGGAAAACCTTGTTTTCTACACTAGGGACTTAGTTGAATATTAGCTCAACCTATCATCGAAAAATGGATGGACAAACTAAAAGGGTGAATCAAGTATTGGAGGACCTAATAAGAATGTATTGCATGGATCAACGGTACAAGTGGGAAGACTACTTACCCTTAGTTGAATTTTCTTATAACAATTCTTATCATTTTGTGATAAAGATGGATCCTTTCGAAGTGTTGTATGGTTGAAAGTGTCAAACTCCTATAAGCTGGGATAGACTAGAGGATAGAGTGACTCTTGGTCCATATATGTTGGCTGAGATGGATGAGAAAGCTAAGATTGTGAAGCAAAGGTTGACTGAAGCTAACGATCATTAGAAAAGTTATGTTGATGCTAATAGAGTGCCCCAAAATTTTGTCATAGGTGACAAAGTGTTGTTGAGAGTAAAACCTCACAGAAGCTCCAATAAATTTGGAAAGTCTTCCAAGTTAGCCCCACATTATGTTGGGCCATTTGAGATTCTCAAGGAACTGAATTTGGTAGCCTATGAAATAGGATTACCACCAACTCTTTCCAAAATGCATAATTTCTTCCATGTGTCTTACCTTAGGAGGTATGTGCATGGTAATAGTCATATGATTGATTGGACTACTTTACATGTATAGGAACCTGGAGTGGTAACACTTGAGCCCGTCAAGTTGATCGAAACACGTAAGATGCACTTGCATAACAGGGAGGTTCTATAATGCAAAGTCTAGTGGGATTAGTATGTAAAAGACTCAGCCACTTGGGAAGATTATGCTGAGATTCAACAAAAGTTTCCTCTTGTTTTAGAAGCCTATAAAAATACTTGAACAATATGTTGATTTTTTTCAATGTTCTATATTGCGACATAAAATCATCAGGGATGATGATTCATAAGGGGGGGAGTATGTTACACCCCAATTGTGTAATTACTATTTACTATTACTATGTAGGGTAAAATGTGATTGTAATGTGAATTCAATGGATAAATAAATTATGTGTGCACTTTGTTATCACTTTGTTATGAATAAATGTCATTGCATTTAATGTTATATGAAGGAATGTATTTATGTGAATGGATGAATATTGTGTTGATATTCTAACTTTGGAGATATATGTGTATATTACGTATTTTGTGAACAAGTGACTGACTTGTACATGTGTTAGTGTTTGCAAGTACATGTTCAATTCCTCCAGGCGGAGGGGAAGTATCACTCAAGAGAAGGTCTTGGTCAGGTAACCAGTACTATAACATATCTAAGCTTACACACACACAAAAAGAATAATTGAGTTGGGTTATTAAGTGGGAAGTTTGTAAGTCATCCTTAGTTGTTATGTCTGCTTTAGTAAAATTCTAGTTTACTATTGTGTGCATTATTGGGTGGTGATTATTTGATGAGCTTATGATTTCCTTCTTGTTACCATGCTTGAATTGATATATGGAGTATACGGAGTATGTGTATGCATACACACACGCATCACAATGATAGACTATACACACCAATGAATGTGCACATGAGGGTACATAGGTAGACATACCTATACGCACTTATGCATGAGTTGCTTATTTTATAGAACTATCTGATGAAACCAACGACATGCATATGTATATGTATAGACATATCACTTGTATTCTCTTATCAAACACCATGGTAATTGTTTATTAGTTCGAGGTGAGTGAATTGAATGTGTATTTATATATATGTATATATATATATATATAATGTATGTACATACGTATACTCCATATACATGTATGGTAGAAAATGGATATATGGCCATGCAAGGATATCGATACATGTACACATACACATACATATATATAGTGGCATATATATATAATATATATGTATGTATGTATGTATACACAATCGATATGTCAATATGACAATGTGATTGCTAAGTTGATATACTCTTTTGTATATCGATTATTTATACATGATTTATTACTTTATGATAATATAAATCCATATGTTAAAATATACATATATACATATACGTGTATATATATATATATATGGTTGTGTTAGATAAATATATATAAGTATATATATCGTGGTGATTTAAATTAAACATCATTTACTTTTAAATTGACTATTTCAAACAATAAATAGTAGTCAATTTTAATGCTAAGCATATTGGCTTAGAAGTCGATAATAATGGGCGACTTAAATGGCTGAAACTTGGAAGTGAATATGAATGTATTCATGGGTTGATTTTTATGTCTTTGCTTTCATTCTTAAATGTACAAAATACTATAAAATTTAAGTCGATACAAGAGAGGTCAATGCCTTTATTCATCTTGGACTTGGTCAAACAACATTACCACAAATTTTTGTGATTAATCAAATAGTTGTTGAATTGTGTCGTAGAAAAAAGGACTCTTTCCCTGACATGGGATTAATTCATTATTAAATGGACTTAATGAGGTCTTAATATAGTATTGTGAGGAATTTTATGCATCCACACTAGTATTGAACCCTTGCAAATCAAACAACATGCTTTTAACAATGTCTTATAAAGGTTTGTAAAGTCTTGTAAAGGACTTTCACACTTTTCTAGGCTTAGTTAACTTATTTATCCCTAATTCAACATTATAAAATGTGTTTAATTACATCATTACATCAATCTAGAAGGTTCTTAATGTAAAATTAATGATAAACTAGTGTTGTAATGTGTCTTGCACATTCACATTGGTTTTTGTGCCCTTCTAGGCTATGTGGACCTAATTTTAGTGTTGTAAAGTGTATTTAATTACACTTTCATTGAATTTTGTGTCCCAAACCTATTCAACATTCACATAATCACTAATAGGCCTTAGTTGACCCTTATTGTGCATCACGAGGCGCCAATTTGATCAAAATAAACGACATAGTCATCATAAGCCTAATTTTCTTATTTCTTGACATTATTGCTTAAAAATGACCTGTGGGATCCATTTCACCATTAGTGGTGAATTAGTCCCACATCTAGGTGGGACCCATTTTCCATTCTTGTGAATAGGTCCCATTTGGTCATTTTTAGGGTTTGAAGTGGGAAAATTGGGTTTAAGTTCAATTTTTTTCACATGGGCCTATGATGAGGGGTATAGTCGGGATACTAAGGCACAATTGACTATAAATAAGTGTTATCCTCATATTACATCTAACAACTCATTATTACATCCAACAATCCATTAACACGGTCACATCATTCATTCATTCATTCATCAGCTCAAGTCAAGCAAGCTAGGGCTTTCATCAACTTAGCTTCCTAAGACATTCAATGGCTGAATCTTCATGTTATGTTATAGAATTTCAAGATCATTCATCATGACAAGGTAATTTATTCCATTGTTGCATGCTTTGTTCCTTTCTTTCATCATTTTGGTTTAATTACCTAAATGAGGTTTGACCAAGGAAAACCCCCATGCCCTA
This sequence comes from Sequoia sempervirens, assembly GCA_007258455.2. NCBI lineage: Eukaryota > Viridiplantae > Streptophyta > Pinopsida > Cupressales > Cupressaceae > Sequoia > Sequoia sempervirens. The sequence continues at coordinate 11,755 of VDFB02185752.1, forward strand.
ACATTCAACATCTTTTTCTCTTGCATTGTGTGTTTGCACATTTAGGTCTCTTGGAAGCTTAGGAATCATTGGATATCAAGTTTCAAGGTTGCTAAAGTCTTCTCCTCATTCATCAAGTCAAAATATCAACAAAAAATCATTTTTAGACCTGTAAATCAGAGTTTCAGAAGCGGACACCTATAGGGAATCAAAGTGTAGATTGGAAGCCTCATAATCCACTTTTGAAAAAATAGAAATTAAAAAGTGGACTCATTCACCATGGGTGGTGAATGAGTCCCACCCCAAGGTCAATTTTTGGATTTTTACATTTTTGAGTACCCTTTTGTCAAAAACAATTTGGCAAAACTAGGACTGATTCGCCTAGAATGGAAAATGAGTCCCACCTAGCCTTAAAATCAGCATAAACAGTGTTTCAGAAGCAATTCCTAGTCTCCATTCACATTCCAGGTGCACACTTCAAGTTTCATCCATTTCTGTTTAGCTTCACATTTGTTTTTAGTTCATTATTGCATTACACAATGTGTTTTCAAACATAGCTTAAATTGCACTTTTGCATTCATTTTGGTTTTTGGAGCATTAATTTAAGATATTCATTTTTCCAATCACTTCAATTCCAAGCATCATTAGATCTGAAAATGTTTCCATTTCTCTAACTTTGCATAACATTGATAAAAGTACTTTTCACTTTTGCATATACACTGTTTCTATTCCTAAAACTTTGCACAAGTTTGTTAAAAGTTCTTTTCATTATTGCATGTACATTGCTTTCACTCTTCAAATCTTGCATATATTGGATAAGAATGTTTTGTACCTTTGCATATACATTGTTCCTATTGCTAAAATATTGCATGAAATGGTTACATTTTATTTTCATTCTTATTCAAACAATGCTTGTATCTTGCATATGTAAACATGTTAAGAAACACTTCCTATCCCCTCCCTATGCCAGTGTTTTAGTGAAAGAGAATAAATTTTTTTCCATTCTTCATGATCATATTTGTTCTTCTCCTAATATCTCTCCTATTGGAAAAGAAGATATTTTGGTGATAGAAGAACCAATCAATGAAAGTGTTGAGAATCTAAGTTATTTTTCTCCTTTTACCTCTCTTAGTGGACAAGACATTGATCAACAAGACAACTTAAACATAAATAATCATGGTAATAACATTTTCGCTTCTCCTAGTGTCACTCATAGTTATGAAGTAGATGCTTTGTTTGAGGAAGGTTATGAATATTTTAGTTGTCCCCCTTCTCCTAGGGAAACCCTTATGGAGTATAATCATTCACCCATTGAGCATTCCTCTCCTAGCAATGAAGTTATTCAGGATGAACCAAACCTTACTTGTCATGCAAATGTGGTTTGTTGTTCTCCTATGAACTCTCCTTCTAGGGAGGAGATTATACACCAAAACAAAGATACTATCCCCTTCATAGACAATGCAATATTTCACTTGATAAGGGATGTTAACAATATTCAACCTAAACTTACCCTTTACCCACCCTCACATTCACTCCACTCTTCTAATAAACCTAAACTCACCCTTTATCCCCCTTCACATAACCCTTCACCCAAACCCTAACTTATTCTCTACCCACCTTCACATCTCCTTCATCCCTCTAATGTATCGCAACAATCTAGTATTGATA
>VDFB02185754.1:0-13304 GCA_007258455.2 Sequoia sempervirens
GGAAATGAACGTTACCTCAGGGCCAAGAAGGAAAAAGAGGCCATCATTAGAACCATTGAAGGAACCAACTATGATAATGCTATTTGGTTGAGTGATATTGTAACTTTTAGCCATGCTCTTTCTTGGATCGGCGAGGCGAAGAGGAAGATGAAGATGGAGGCTGTGTTCAATCACCTACCCACCATCTCACCGGAAAAGTCGTAATCATTACCACTATCTAGGGACATGCCTTCTGAAGAAAGTACTAGTCCCACACTCATTTTTAGGGATCCTAGGGTTCTACCATTGGCCGAAGTAATATCAATTTCTTCGAGTAAAGAGTCCGAGGGATAAACACCAAGGACACCGCCAATCGAGAAATGGTCTCAAGATCAAAATGTAGACCATATTCTCAAAATTATGTATCAAATGATAAATCCGAGGGATATTATCCTTTCTGGGATAGGTACGATCAAATGAGAGATGAAGAGAAAGAAAGAGAACAACAAATCTCTCAGTCTGTAGGTTACACACCTTTAAGCTAAGTATCCGAGAGTGAATCCGAAGGATACTCTCCTCTTGACTATCTTAATAGTCGATCAATGGAATCGATAGGATTTTTGAAATCCTCTTGTTCTAAATAAAACTTAGTGTTTATCAAATAAAGCGTATGCCTAAAACTTGTATGGAATTTTTGTGATCATATGAATGTGTACTTTTATGCTTTCCAAAAGATAATTAATAGTATAATTAATCTAACATGGATAAAACATTCAGGTTTAAATCAATCTTATAATCATGGTGAAAACGTATGAGAGGACGTGAAATAACCCCGATACAAGTCACGAAGATGAACAAAGAACCATCGGTGTGGAGGCAAGGCTTGATTTGATATTGGTGAGGTTGACTAAACTGGAACAAGAAAGAGAAAAAGATAGATTAGAAAAAGTACCCGTCAACAACCTGGAAGGAGAAAGTTCTTCCCATGGGCGAGGCGAAAATAATGACCATGAGAAGGAGAAATCACCAACAACCTTTGTGGAAAGAAACAGAAAGATTGTGTCTATTGAACAATCAAGGGATATGAAGAAAATAATCCCACCGAAGTTTGACGGCAGTGCTAGAGGTGATGAAGCTGAAGTATGGCTCGTACAAATGGAGAAATACTTTGAAATAAGGAATTATGATGAAATTACCAAGGCATCATAGGGTGCATATCAGGTAGTAGGCAAAGCCTCTAATTGGTGGATGAACAAAAAGCTGGAACTGTGCATAAACTCGTGGAAATTAACTTGGAAAGAATTTGTGGAAATCTTTTGCAAGAGATGGTTACCTCAACTATATTATGACCAAAAACTCTCAGATTTCCAAGGGCTAGTGCAAGGAAATATGACACTCCATGAATATTGGGAGAAGTTCACCCGACTTCTTCGTTATGTCCTCATCTACTACAAAGAGGAGCGTTTCCGAATTAGGAAATTCATAATGGGACTGAACAGTTGGATCGGAGGCGAAGTGGACATGCATAGTCCGACCACAATGGACCTGGTATATGAAAAAGCCATTAAGCAAGAACAAAAGCTTAAGGCAGATTCCGACCGGTATGAAAGAAAAGAACAAAAGAGGGATATTGAAGTTGCCCCTAAGAAGGAAGAATTTGTACAAGATGCAACAAAGAAAAAGGGGAAAAGATCTCACTACAATGGAAAAGAATTTAGGAGAGATCGGAAGAGAAACAATTCAAATTATGGTGACACTAGCCGAGCTAGTGAAGGTGCTAATAAGAATGGGGAAACCATGGAGAAAAGAGGACCAAGAGCAGGATGTTTTATATGTAAAGGTAATCACTATGCAAGTGAATGCCCTAACAAAACTTCTGGTTCCCAACCATATGGCAACTCACGACCCACTCAGCAGGCCATGTTTCAGCAGAGGATACACGCTGCTGTAGATGATAGACAAGCTGATTTCCAAATAAGACCGATCGAAACACCCGGTAAGGGATCTCAGAGTAGTAACTCTCGAGCCCGTCAAGGTGCTAGAAACGCGCAAGCTTTGCTTACGGAACAAAGATGTCTTGCAGTGCAAAGTCCAGTGGGACCAGTATGTAGAAGACTCAACGACTTGGGAGGATTATGCGGAAATTCAGTAGAAGTTTCCAGACATTCTTGAAGCATTCGAGAATGAAGAATAAATGTAGTGTTAAGATTCTATGCTCTGAATGATACCTTAAGTCATCAAGGACGATGAATCATAAGGGGGGGAGTATGTTACACCCAAATTGTATAGCTACTATTTACATAGGGTAATTTGATTGTAATGAGAATCCTGAAGATAAATAAAACATGTTGTTGCTTGTTATCAATATGAGTGTTCTTCCATTTAATGATTGTCTCATTTAATGTTACTTCTATTGATGTTATCCTTGATGAATGTTGCATGCAAAGTTATTGAGTAATGATTATTTTGACTCTTGAGATGTTTATATATATTGCTTATGTTGTGCACATATGACTTTTGAAAGCATGTGTCAGTGGCTGCAGGTATATGAACCATTCCTCCAGGCGGAGGGGAAGTATCACTCGGGAGAGGAGCTTGGTCGAGTAACTGGTAAAAGTAAACTATTTGAGCATACACACACGTCACATAGGTCCAGGTAAACTAGAGATGGAGTTGGGTTGCCTCAGTAAGTCATCCGTGATTTGCATGTTTGCATTAGGAGTCTTGTCTACTTCTATATGCATTTATAAGTGATGTTTATCTATGTATATGTCTTGTATTGCGATCATTATGATGAAGTAGCGTAGCTAATGGATGTAAATTGAATGGGAAGTGGACATAGCATGTATATAGTATATACACGTATCCATATGTATATACATATCGATACAAGCGTATGTTGGTAGATGGATATGCTCATACGGATGCATCAATATGGTATACCTGCACATATGTGTACATAGAGGTATATACAGGTATATACATATACATGTATATATGCACACATACTATAGTATGTGGATATTAATAATATTATATTATTATGGCCTTACAAATTTACATATACATATATATGTATATATACATATATATGTATATATACATATCAGATATGACTGGCTTACAATATGCTTATAGTGGGATGTATATATATATGTAAATATATATATATATATATATAATAGTAAAATAATACACACACATATATATATATATATTATATCGTGGTATTTAAATTTTTATATATATATATATAATTTAGGTACTATATATATAATATAATATAATACATATATACTTCTTTTAGACTCTTATTTGGAAATCGAATTATTTCCCCATATTGATTTAATATTAATCTCTCACTATGGAAATCGACTTATTTCCTATTCAATTAAATATTTATTATTTCAAACTATGGAAATCGAATTATTTCCAAATCAATTAAATATTTATTATTGCAAACTATGGAAATCGAATTATTTCCAAATCAAATTCTTCAAACTATGGAAATCGAAATATCATTGAATAGAAATATTTCCCGAATCATTGAACTTTTGAAGCAGAATTTAAAACAGCGCTTGAAGTCGCACGCCTGGCAAATGCAGCGTATAGGAAAATGCGTTTTTAACAAAGTCTGTGGCGATTACCAAACCCAACGCAGTTGGAAACCCTGCTAATTAAGCTTGGAAAAGAGGCTGTGTTCATCATTTAGGAAATGACCTTTTCTCTGTATCTTCATAAATCTGCCATTCCTGAAGATTGGCGCCACATCTGAGGAATAAACCTGTAGGTGTCAGTCGACACAATTTCACCATGTGCCTTTGAAATTGTCTTTCCAATGCTGCCACAAAATGAAGGCCGACTCACCATGTTGAAACTGAGTAAGGGAGAGAAATTGCGCCACATACTAGTTTGATTATTTCTTATTGCAGTAGTGGAAAACCACATGCCATCAGAGAAGGAAATCGTTGGGGTTGGGGTTCTATAAATAGTTGCCCCATTCTTCATTGGTTACATTCATTCACTCTTGATTTGAGAATTCACTCATTGCTTAACATTCACCTTCATACGGGATTTTAGTGATAATTGTTCATTGTTCTCCTTTTTCATATTCAAACTTATTCACTCATTCATATCACCAGCCTATTCTGTTTGCTATATGCGTATTTTTTATCTGAGTAACATTATCAACAGTTATTCATTAAATTTCTGAGTGCCATTATCTACAGACAATCTTCATATATTTGAGTGTCATTAGTATTCATCATCCTTCACATTTCTATGAGATTGTTTACATTGAAGTGAAACGTATTCTACCAAGGGAATATGTTAGTTCTACTACTATTTTCTGAGAGTGGAAAAAGGGGAAATTTTGTGAGGATATCATCATCATTTGGAGAAATTGGAAATTGGATTGAGCTAGAAGTAAAGGAAGCTCTACCTTCAATTTCGGAAAAGCGTTCACAGGCATGGGATATTCTTCTACTATTCTTTTATTAAGACTTCTATGCTGTTTGAAAAATATTACTGTTTGTGCATAGGAAGAATAAACACCGTCTTTTAGAAAAAGGAAAAATGATGCAATTCTAGCTATGTTTTACATGTTTGTAATAATCTCCATAATAGGAGATTGTTGTTTGCTTTATATATTAATTTAATAGGCTTGATTAAGTGCAAGAGTCATTGAGGTACACCAGCTAAGTTATTAAGTTAACTATGAAAGCTTGTGTTTACTCCTAGGAGAAGGCTTAGTATACTTTTGTAAGTAGATTGTTTGAAGGTAGGTTATCTGGGATGACGGACTATCCATTGAAGGATATGCCTAGCTTGTGTAATTTACTTGGTAGACTAGATTGTATGAAGGTAGGTTATCTGGGATGACATACTATCCATTTAAGGATATACCTAGCTTGTATAATTTACCTAGTAGACTAGATTGTTGTAGGTTAGTCTGGGATGACATATTATCCAGTGAAGGACCACACCTATGCGTATTGTAAGATAGCCTAAGTCAAATTGGCCCTGAGTAGTGTATGTGATAGATGACTCTCAGTTGTTTACTAAATTAAAACACTTTGGACAAAGTAGTGTAATGTACGAGACTCCACTTAGATTGTGTGATGCTTGAGACTACTAGCACAGAAATTTAGTTCACACGTGATCCTTTATGCATACTTTCTAGTTTTGTAAAATGCCTTGTAAATTTTCTCTTGTTTTCTGTGTGTCCTTTTGAATTTGTCCAACCTTTGGGCCATTGAAGCTGATTTTATGCTATTATATAATTCTTTGATCGTTTACATTTTGGTTTGAAGGGAACTCATTCATCCTGCCACGGTAGTAAAGAGTTATTACCAAAGACTTTACATTGTATTGTAGGCATAATAAAATCCGTTAGGGCCGATTAAAGCAAAACAAGTGCGATGTTACCCTGAGAATAAGAATTGCCGCTTAACGGACTTTCACAAATTCAGAAATACTTTAGATTGATAAAGTAATGTACCCGAGGTTTGAACAGCTGTTTGGTAGTAATGCTTTCGAGCGATTTAAAATGGAGATTACGAGAACTACAGAGTATTATGGTGGTAATATGAACTGAATGCCAAGGAAACTTACGACTAAGTACAGATTAAGAAAGATAGCAATTTCAGACTTAAACATTACTTACCGCGATATCTGATTTTACATAGTGGCGATTGCCGGTTAGCAAGTTGGCCCTCTGGTGAATACTAGATTACAAGGGGCGCAATGCTGGGCTCAATGACTGTTACAAGTTCATCAACATGCCCAGAACAGACTTACAGCATCACAGGATTTATCACAGCAAATTCATAAATTAATAAATGAAGTTTCAGTTTTGAAATCTTGCACCTTATAGCTTGACAACAAAATGACAGCACCCACAATGATTTATATAGCTTTCTGACCATACACAGCAGAACTAAAGGTATTTGCAGCAGACCGATGATATGGGTTTGGGGGGTTTACAACAAGCTTGACAGCAGACCATATTCGAAATTATCACCACATGTAGGCATTTACTTTATCATCCTCCTAAACTCAAATAAACTCCAGGGAAAGCTTACGTTACCAAAATATGGGCAAAATAGAAAATGGTAAGGTAGAAGTGTTTAACGGACTGGAGGTGGCCGGTATTTCATTCTGACAGTCGGTGTGAAGAGCCGAATCCCACTTCTCAGACTCACGTTTTGCTTTGAGCCAGTTACTCGACCTTCCTACTGTCCACGTTTTTGTTTCCAGCGACTCATACACATAATGGTTAGCTCGAACGCCTCTTTCACAACGTTTTCAGCCCCACAACAATACACAAGGCCCTAATGTTGATGCGCCCAACTCCAGACGAAACTCGAACCAAAACTTAACGCGCACAGCCACAGATAAACCCACGCACGACTTCCAGCAGCATACAACTTGAACTTCTTCAAACCAGGTCGCGTCTCCAAGCTAGGGGTGATATCTCACACCCGAAACATGGTCAATGAGGGTCTTCAAACCCTAGAACCAGAAGCACTCTCTCTTCCCGTGAAGAAAAACTCGATGCATTCAAAAGTTGAAAATGTCAAATTACTTCCTTATTTCCTCCTTTTCCCTACTTCCTCAAAAGGCCCGATAAAAAGAACCATTTATCTCATTGGCTCAAGCAAAATTAATAAAGTGGCTTTTGTATAGTCTTTGAATAAATATTTCCATAAGGCCCATTTTATCAAATTTCATAAAGTCACTTAATCCAAAAGCAATTTAATTAATTATTTAATATCACCTTTAGAAAATAATTTTTAAAGCTTAGGCAATAATTAAATAATTAAATAAGTGACTCCCTAATTTCATCAATTGCCTTCAGGAGTTAAAAAGGCAATGAGGCATTCAGAGTGGCTATGCAAAAAGGGACATTACAGTCCTCCCTTCCCGAAATTGCTTGTCCCCAAGCAATTGCAAACTCGGGTGCTGAAGAATCTGCTCATTCTCCCATGTGGCATCCTCGGTTGGAAAATCTTTCCATCTCACCAAATACTCCTTTACCACCTTGTTCCTCAACCTTCTCTCTCGAGTGTCAACAATCTCCTCAGGGACGAGGACCAAATGTCCCTCCTCATCCAACGGTGGAAGCTCTGAAGAAGAAGTAACCTGCTGTCCTAGTGCCTTTTTAAGGCACGAAACATGGAATACATTATGAATCTTGCTTCTCTCTGGCAGCTCCAGCTCGTATGCTACCTCTCCTACCCTCATGATAATCCTGTAAGGTTCATAAAATCTGGGCTTAAGCTTCTCGGCTCTGCTCTTCTTGAGAGAAGATTGTCTATAAGGCTGCAAGCGAAGGTATACCAAATCACCCACCTCAAAACTACGCTCAATCCTGTGTCTATCAGCATATGTCTTTTGCTGATTTTGTGCCACCTGTAGATTATCCTTGAGTTCCCTCAAGATATCCTGACTCTCCTGGATCCAATCCTTGGCTTTAGGAGCCCTGCTCTCACCAAAAGCCATCTCCAGGAATGAAGGTGCATCATAACCGTACAAGGCTCTGAAAGGACTCATTCCAATGGACATATGATAAGTGGTATTGTAGCAATACTCCCCCAAGTGCAACCACTTAATCCAGGTCTGCTGCTGCCCTGCAATATAGTTGCGCAAGTACCCCTCAATCCATTTGTTCACAATCTCTGTCTGACCATCTGTCTGAGGGTGATAACTCGTGCTCGGAGTCAACTCAGTACCTGCCAACCTAAACAACTCCTGCCAAAATGCACTCATGAATCTACTATCCCTGTCACTGACTATGTTCCGGGGTAGCCCATGCAATCTAAAGATCTCCCTGAAAAATAACTCAGCCACCTGTGGTGCCCTGTACTCAGTCGGAATAGAAAAGAAGTGAGCGTACTTCGTCAACCGATCCACCACCACAAAGATACTATCTCTCCCATGCACCTTAGGTAGACCTGTGATGAAGTCCATAGAAATGCTCTCCCATTTCTGCTTTGGGCTAGGCAATGGCTATAGCAATCCAGCTAGATGCGTGTGCTCTGACTTGTTCTGCTGACAAGTCACACACTCCCTGATGTGTCTCAAGACATCATCCTTGAGGCCCTTCCATGTGAACCTCTCTCTGACCTGTCTGTAAGTTTTGAAATAGCCCTGATGGCCTGCTAAAGGAGAGTCATGAGAAGCCTGCAATATCTTCTCCTTCAATCTAGATTCTGGCACCAAGTAAATCCGATCCTTGTAGTAAACCACATCATCCACCACTCGGTACCTATCATCCCGAATCAACCCATCCATCAACTCACAAGCAAACTTATTCTTGGAGTACTCTACCAACAAGAGGGATTTCCAATCTGCGGAAATCTCCGAAAGTGAGCAAGCTGAAGGTCTCCTGGAGAGGGCGTCTGCCACAACATTCTTCTTTCCCTTCACGTACTCTATATCAAAATCATAGGCCTGTATCCTGCTAACCCACTTCTACTGCCTCTCATTCAAATCCTTCTGCTCCAAGAAGTATCTGAGACTGTTGTGGTCGGTCCTCACCACAAACTTCCCTCCAACTAAGTACTGTCTGAATTTCGCCAAGGCATGCATAATGGCGAGCATCTCCTTATCATAGATGGAGTATAGTCTCTCTGGTCCCCTCAACTTACGGCTCTCAAAAGCTATGGGGTGTCTGTTTTGCATCAACACTGCTCCTATGCCCTCACCTGAAGCATCACACTCCAAAACAAATGGCTGTGTGAAATCCGGAAGCGCCAATACTGGGCAACTACTCATCACCTGCTTGAGCTTATCAAAAGCTCGTTGTGCCTCCTCTGACCAACTAAATGCACCTTTCTTTGTCAAATCTGTCAAAGGTGCTCCCAACTGTGAAAATCCCCTCACAAACCGCCTATAGTAACTGCACAATCCAAAGAAGCCTCGCAACTCTGTGAGTGTCCTAGGTGGTGGCCAATCAAGTATCGCCTGTATCTTCTCCTGATGGACCTGTACTCCCTCTGCACTGATCACATGCCCCAAATATAATATCTCTCTAAGGCCAAATTCGCATTTTGAAGCCTTAGCGTAGAGTGACTGCTCCTCCATGATACTCAAGACCTCGTCAAGATGTCTCAAGTGCTCCTCCCAAGTCCGACTGTAAATGAGCAAGTCATCAAAGAACACCAATAAGAATTTACGCAACTGCTTATTGAATATATGATTCATGCAGGACTGAAATGTGGCAGGTGCGTTTGTCAAACCAAATGGCATGACCAAGAACTCATAGTGCCCATAATGACAACGAAATGCTGTTTTGTGTATGTCCTGTTCTCTGACCCTTATCTGATGATACCCTGAACGAAGATCAATCTTTGAAAAATACACTGCCCCATGAAGCTCATCCAACAACTCATCTATCCTAGGTATAGGGTACCTGTTCTTGATGGTTTTCTTATTAAGAGCCCGGTAATCAATGCACATCCGCATGGTTCCATCCTTCTTCTTCACCAAGACCACAGAAGAAGCGAATGGACTGGAGCTCGGTCTAATGTGTCCCATCTCAAGCAATTCTTTGATTGCTTTCTCGATCTCATCCTTGAATTTCTTAGGATGACGATAGGGGGTAGTGATCACTGGTTTGGCCCCCTCCTCTAGCTCAATGGTATGCTCAAAACCACGATCAGGTGGTCTCCCTGGAGGTATCTCTCCAAAAACCCTATCATGTTTACCCAATAGCTCCTAAATGTCAACATGATATGGCTGCCCTGAATTAGAAGACTCTCTGGTGGTGATCAAACACTCTGCTGCCCAAGCTATGTCATCATGTCAAAAAATGCTCTCCATGCGTCTAGCAGACACAACCTTGGCTGATCCATTAGTCATGCCTCTAAGCACCACTCGCTGCCCCTCTGTTGTCTTGAACTTAAGTTCCATGAATTACGAAAGTTAGGAATATTTTTGTAATGTCCCCTTCTCAAACTGATCTTTCGATGTAGTTAGCCTTTTTCTTTTGGGGGCAAGGCTAATTGAGGAAGATAAATTAGGGTTTCCCTGTTTTGAGGTCATTACGCTTTCCCGAGAGATGGTGGTTTTTGGTTTACTGCGGGTTTTGACTGGCGTTGGTATGTTCATCTCGGCTTTCAGAGAACTTTGTGGAATTTACTATTTTTAGTAAATTCTATTTTTGGCAGTATTCAGGATGGTATCAGGCAATTGACTTTCCCCTTCAGTTGACTCAAGTGGCGTATTCAGTTTTGGACTTCAGAATGCAGTTCTGGGAAGACGAGCTCATTTCACTTAAAATAACATTATAATTAAAATGTTATTTATCACCTTGGCCTAGTCGAATGACTTAAGGTTATTTTAAAAGGTGGACTCAAAGGGTGGCGCCTTCATAAAGATTATATTTAATATTTGTTGAGTTCTCCTAAGTCAAGCAAATTAAATTGGGCGCACTTATCAAGGTGATGTTTTTAATTAAATATGATTATTGAGCTAAAGGTGAAAAGGACGCCATATTGAAGGAAGAGATTAGGGTTTGAGCTTTGAGTTGGATTTTAGGGTTTCGTGAAGCCAAACGAAGCTTATAAAAAGGAAGTCTTGTGCATCATTTGATCATCTTTGGACTATGCTAATGTTATGCTGCCGAAATGGTTGCGGGAATTCTTCGAGGAATGAATGCCTCCTAGTCTGGGCTCGACTTCATGCTTGAGAGATAGCATCTAGTGGAGATTTTAGTATGCTTATGAGTGATTCAATCATTTGTAAGTTTGCATTTGTATTTGTGCTTGTATTTCGTTTGGTCTTGTTAAGTAAGTTTGCATTTTAGGGAGTTTTCTGTATTTGCTGTTTTAGCTACAGCAGATTGGAGTTTTTGTTTGTAATTCAAAAAAAGACAAAAATATTGTTTGTGGGTATTGTCTTATTCGAATTGTGTGGGTTAAACGAACATATTCCTAGAGTCTTAGATTTTATTGTCAAGTCTTTGATTTTTAAAAGGAAATCGCCTTTTCTCAGCAGGCCGTACTTTTCAGCATTTATTGGGAGTTGTGCATTAATTAATAGTTGCATTTTAAGTTGGTTTTAAGTTGCTGGTTTGAGCGCCCTTGTCATAGTAGTCTTTTGCATCATTTCTTAGGCAAGTTGAATGAGTTATAAGTGAGTTAGGAGCATTTGCAACAAGTCACAGGCTGCTGTTTTTAACCAGAAATTACAGACTTGTGGAAAACAGAAAAACAGATTGTTGATTATCAAAGTTGTATTGATTCCCTGTGGTTTCTTGAACTCAGCTAAAAAGAGATTTTATTGTATTGAATGATTCATATATCCAGCTCTAACATCTTGACAGGCGTATGATATTACATTGTAAACTGACCAGTAGTACTGGCAGTCATTCTCCAGCTTGTTGCTTTGAATTTGTATTGATCAATTTCATTGAAGTTTGTAGTAGTTAAATCTCAGCCCTATGGTCGCTACTTTCCCGTCTTGGGTCAGCAAGCACATTCTGGGTGTTGAGTAGATTCAGTATTCAGCATTTCCTTCAAGTTTGCTTTCAGTATTAGTTTGAAATAGTATAACTCCGCCCTATGGTAGCTACTTCCCACTCTGGGTGAGCAAGCACATTCTGGGTGTCGAGTAGTTTCATTATTCAGCATTTCATTTCAAGCTTTGCTTCTGTAATCACTCCGTCATATGGTCGCCCCTCACTCCACCTTGGATTGGGTAGCACATACTTGACGTTGAGTTCCCTTCTGTATCTTGAGTTTACTTTCTTGCACGTTTCGGTTTATCCATCTAACCTTAACGGGTGCACTTGCTTGAATGTTGTAATCTGTTATTTGAAAAAACGAAAAAATTTGAGAAACAAATTTGCCTTATTTCATATTTCCCTAATGAGTGTAACCATTGAATCCCATGTATGGCATGAGTGTCACCCAAATCCACCACATAGAAGTCATCCATAGCTGTGTAATTGCCCAAGGTAATAGGCAACTGTGGAACCCTCCGAGTGCATCTCAATTTATAGCCATCTGCCACCATCACGTTAAATCCTTCAAAGTCCTCTGTGGGTAGCATATGTTTCTCAACTAGGGCTACATCAATAAAGTTGTGGGTTGCCCCACTATCAATCAACACACATATGCGATGTCCCTGTAAAACTCCTCTAACTCTAAAAGAGTTGAACCTAGGAGTCCCCGATAAGGTAGCAATGATACCATTCTTACCCTCTCCCTGAGGCTGCTCCTCATCTGAACTGCTGTCATCACTATCCTGAGAATGCTCTTCATCACTACTATCATCCTCCGACACAACCTCAATAAGGTGAGCTTTGCCTTTCCCTAGGCAACGGTGTCCTGGCTCCCAACGTTCCTTGCAATGATAACAAATTCCCTTAATTCTGCATTCCTTGCGATACTCCTCATCAGGATCACCTTTCTTGTTTCCCTTTTTCTGAAAAGGCTTCTTGCCTTTGTTCTTCTGAGGAATAAAAGGTTTAGAAGAGGATTTGTTGTCAGGTGTGGAGAACTCCATGTCTCTCGCCCTAGTGATCGCATCCTGTAGTGAATCGGATTTGAAAGCCTTAATCCAACCCCGAAGTGGTTCGGATAGACCCTCAATAAAGAGCATAACCAACCTCTGCTCTGAAATATCTGTCACCATAACTGCCAATCGCTGAAACTCTGAGATATAGGTGTCTACTGATCCACTCTGTTTAAGCTGTGCTAACTCTCGGAAATGAAGCTCTGGATCCCTCTGATCAAATCTGTCCATAATCTTCTGTGTGAACTCCAAATAGGAGGTGATATTGGCATGCCCTAAAGTGACAAGCCCATGATACCACCACTCGTGTGCCTCACCATCCAAGTGTAGCGTAGCATACTTAATAGCCTCTGTCTCCAACATGGGGTTTAGCTGGAAATAAGTGTCCAACTTTTGTACCCACGCTCTAGTTGTGCATTTACTAGACCCGTCAAAGGAAGGAATCGTGAGTTTTCCAACCTTACGTTGTAGATCCTGGTTTTGCTGCCCTCTATTGTTGTTTCTGGGTCTATTCCGATACTTGATGGTGCAAAAATCGGCCAATGACATGGCAGCATGAAATTCATCTCCCAACGATTGATATTCTCTCAAATAATCTGTGAATCCCTCTCCTTGTGCTTGCTGCTCTTGATTTCCAGCAGGCTGTCCTCCCAAGAATTGAGGCATGAGAGGCCTCGGAGTCACCCTACTAGCTGTCCTAGCATGGTTATGTGCTGGTATATTGGTGTTGCTGGCCTCAACATTGTTATCATGACCGTTTGTCCCATTGTTACCATTATTCCTGTCACCCAAGAGCTGGTTTA
>VDFB02185755.1:0-28149 GCA_007258455.2 Sequoia sempervirens
TGCAACTCTACTCTAAGCAACCCTAAGACCAAATTAAAATCACTCTGACCTATCTACTAAGCATTTGTACAGTGGTAAATTCACATACTCAACGCCTTCTAGAGTGCTGTTCTCAAAAAAACACGGGCAGATTCAGAAATTATAATTTCTGTTAAAACAGAGTGTCGTCCTTTTTCTGCCTATACCTTGGAAACCAAACACTACTAACACTCAAAATGAAAGTTATTTGCCTAGAACAACGTTAACACTACCTTGTATTTACAAACCAAAAAGCTAAATCAATTTACAACACTTAAAAAGTCACTGCGCAGAAACACACTGTGTTTTCCAGAAAACACAAAAATTCAGAAAAACCAGAAATCTGCCTTTCTATTCACATCAAAAAACTTCGAATACAATGCCACTAACTCTTCATACGAGCCACTACTCCCTCTTGGAGTCTTTTTCCCACATTCTAGGAGAGGTTACACGCCTCCATATCCCTAATTTTGAGGGATTCCCAATACCAAATCAAAGTGCATGCGAACAACTAATTTCACCATGCAATGTTACCACTCCTTCATGACCCTTCATTTTAGGATTGTTATCTCCCTGATCTCGAGCCAACAACACTTCAACTGTCCCATGGCATTTTCCAACAACGAGGAAGTAGTGGGTAAACATTTAAAATTCATCCAACTGTCCATAGCTAAATTAAAGCCAGAATTTAAAAACTTTGACATCCTAATAAACTTTAGTCCTAAAGACAAACTAAACACACAAATGCAAGACCCTCAAGGTCCAAACTAAATACAACATGCTGGCTTGGCCAAGGTCAGTACAAGCCAAAACTTTTCAAACCAAAATTTTGTGCAAATCAATTTGGAGATTGGCCTTGGTGCTCCTGCACCAAAGTCACAATGTAGAAAGGCAAGCATGCACATAAAAAAAAGCAACCATAACAAGTAAGGAACCTGGTTATCTTTATTCGCAGCAAATGGCAATCAGCTGATTACAAACGGCTGTATAGAACACAGATTCCCAACGCCAAATAATGCCAAAAAAGTCCCCAAGGAATATGCGCCTATGGTTGAAGTGAGATCGGCCCAAAAAGCAAGACGTCTTCTTCTCCAATTGATATGGTACGGCTGGAGATACAATAACCTGAGAACTAGGAATGAAGCTGGAAGTTGATCTCTTGTAGATTTAATATTTTTCTTCAAACACTTGAGGATTTCTTTCCTCTGTAATCACAAATATACTGTAGCGTTACTATTCACGTGCACTATAGCGTTACTGTTCACGTGCACTGTAGCATTACTATTCACATGCACTGTAGCGGGTACTGTAGCATCCAATAAACTCTTACAAACTGCTCAAGAAACTTGAATAAAACTTCTCAAATATGCTCTGTAATGACTCCTGTGTGAAGCCACTCAACTGACAATCTTCAACTGGTATTTCACAACCTCAGTATGTCTGATTCTGAAGAGTTGACGTTCTCCAAAACCTAATTGCAGAAACCCTTGTTTCTCCAACTCCAAATGTTCTTAGAGAGAAAAGACAATTTGAATAATCAATCAATAAATGAGTTCTATTCTGTCTTGAGAAAATATATAATCTCTCTTAGAAGTTCGACCCCCTTCAAAAAAGCAACTTAAATGCATTTAATAATAATAATTTCACCCTTTTTTGACTTAGGCAAATTAATCAAATAATGGCTTTCACTTTAATGAGTAATAAATACTCATTTAAATAAATAATTAGCCCCCTTCATTATAAAGTCATTAAATACTTTATAATAAGCCATTTAATTAATTAATAACTTTAATATTTCACTTAAAGTGACGTTATAATACAAAGTCATAATAATAATCTTTTAATTATTATTAAATGCTCCATTATTCCTCGTTTGCTCAACAAACTGTCAAACTGGGTCGAAACTAAGAAGACTCGCTGAGCCAGGTGCCCTGCCAAAAATAGTAACCCCTGCCGGCCTGACTTACTATAAATAGTAAGTGCCTGAATATCACTCTAGAAGCCTCTACAAAGGCCCAAACCTGAACCAACTGGAGGAGTAATGTCCTGAAACTCTGGATAACTGCCAAGGAAGACCCTCTCATCACATTTGTCAACCTACGAGGGT
Organism: Sequoia sempervirens; assembly: GCA_007258455.2. Classification (NCBI taxonomy): domain Eukaryota; kingdom Viridiplantae; phylum Streptophyta; class Pinopsida; order Cupressales; family Cupressaceae; genus Sequoia; species Sequoia sempervirens. The sequence continues at coordinate 2,126 of VDFB02185755.1, forward strand.
CAAAATGATAGGCTCACTCCTCAACAAACAATGTCAGCTAAAACGGGGACATTACAAGCATCTTCAATAAGCTCTGTCCCTTTCTGGTGGGTCTCCAGAATTTCTCTTCTACCGGATGCATGCAATGCATCCCCTAACACCAACTTATGAACAGGAGAAATTTTATATAAGTCCACACTGCCTTGAATCATGGGAAGTTGTAGAAGCTCCTGAGGAATCACCGATTGGAATCTCATCTACTTGGATAACAAGCCTTTCAATACATCATCATCGGAGGAGAATTCTCCGGGAAATCTTTGAGATTCTACAATTTGCCTTTGATTTTCTTCATTCTTCCCGGCAGATTCCCCAATTTTCTATTCTTCCTCTACATTTTCTTTTTCCTCTTCCTTCTCTTCTTCTTTCTCTTCTTCCTTTTCTTTCTCTTCTTTTTCATCTTTGTCATTGTCTTTGTTGCCTTCTTCTTCATTTCCTTCACCTCCATTTTTATCTTGTTCTTCTTCAGTATTATCCTTTTCACCTTCATCATTACCCTTTTCTTCTTCAACATTATCTTTTTCACCTTCAGCATGCTCCGAAGGGGCATCATCATGTTTCTCTGGCTCAGCTTCTCCCTCATTCTGTTTCTCCATCTTCGGAGGATCATTTGCAATACCTGTATCCGGAGGAATATCTGCATCATTTGATTCTGGAAGAATATCTGTATCACCTGTACCGGAAGGAATGTCTTCCTCAACCTCTTCTGCAGAAACTTCTTCACCTGACTTGGGTGCAGAATCGGATGGTAGTGCACCAAGCATACCATATTTCTCAGCTGTATCTATGATTACTTCTACAGTCTCCTTCCTTATCTTCTTTATCTGCTTCTTGTCCTTTGTCATTAAAGTATTCACTCTTTTCTTCATTCGAAACATTTTTGCACATATCTTCTTCGGGGTTTCCAAATCATTTGAGGTCAAAGAAGACCCAATTTTCTTAAATACATCATTTTTTATCTTCTCATCTAATTGAACAGCCTTTGTTCTCCTTTTCATCAGGGCTACCCACATTTTCTCAGGCACATTATTCTTTATATCATTCCAACTGACATCCAATGTGATAACATACTGAATAGTGGCTAAAATTAATGCTTTTTTGTCCTCTCTACCCACTTGATCATAGTACTCTACTATAGGCTTCAGCATATCTTCAAAATGTATCAAGGAATTGAGTATTGCCTCTAATCTGAAAGGGGAACCAGGTCTTACTAGAGAGTCCTTTTGTCCTTCCTGGTCCAGAGAGGCTTCTTCTAACACCTTTGCTTTCTTCGATTCTAGTTTGGTGTGCACATGAACACCAAATTCCTATTCTTCATCTTCCTCAGAGGACGATACAATATGAAGTCTTTTAGATCCAACACTAGCTTCCTGAGAAGCACCTTCACCAAAGGACAAGCTTCCTCTTCTCTTCCTTACCAACTTTGTTGTTGGGTCCTCCTCCTCTTCCTCTTGATCATCAGTAATGCTAACGTTTTTCTCCTTGGTGTTAGTCGGATATTTTACTTTGTTGTCGGCCGTAGTCGGCCTCGGTCGTAGTCAGCCAATTGTCAAATAAAACAATAGTTAGTAAAGAATAATAATGTCATGTAATGTCATGTACTTTCGGGAAAATATGTTTAGATTAATGTTAATGTAATGTTGTTATGAAACGTCGTGTCGGTTGGTTGTCTAACCACCGCCGAGCGTTATATGTAGTCGGGTGGATGTAGTCGGAAGATAGTAATGAATGAGTTTTGTTGCCGATAATTATACTGTAAGCATTGTGATACTCTTTGTACATGATATTCCTGAGAATGAATAAAGTTTCTGGCATTTCATTATGATATCTTTCAGTTTACTGTTATTCCTATGTTCTGTTTATTACAAGTTTGCCAGTAGTACGTAGAGTTTGAATCCCATTCCGTAGGCAAACATTTGGTGCCGTTGCCTGAACGGACTAGGGCATCATCCACCATGGCAGCGTAATGGGTCAACCAGCGGAAGAACCTATAAATGCACTATGAAGCGAGATCATTGTGAGATTTGGTAAATTTATTGGAAAATTTCAGCTCTCGCGATCCGCGTCGTGGGGAATCCCTGGATTCGGAGATCACGAGGAAGTCATCACGGGATCGGTGAGTGAGCGGCCGAGGTGAACCACCTCTGAACGCATGCCGGGTTCTTTGGCCGCGCCATTTCTGATACGCAAGGGCTGCGAGAGGAAGAAGCCCGTGAGCGTCGAAGGCAGCAAATCGTGCAACGCTGTGAAGACCGAAACAAACGGGAAGAGGAAGAACGGGATACTAGTCGGCGCCGCACTTCCGGCAACCAACAATGATCGCTTGAACAACTACTAAATGCCCGTACGGCCGAACAAAGACAAGAATAGAGTACCTGACGGGCACGGGACTTCGGAAGAACAAGTTCAGCGATCACTCAGGCTACAAGAGCAGGAAAGTCGGCGAAGACGATAAAGAGCAAGTCGATGAGAACAAGATGAGGACTTAATTGAAATCAATGGTATATGAAAATTTGAAAAATAAGGCGATCTAGTGAGCGACATCCGGTTGATAGAAAGGAAGGAAGAAGACCCGCCGAAGGCACTCATCTCTGAAAAACCATAACCTCATGACAATGAAGTGGATGAATAAAGTATCGAACTGATTACGAGTTATCACCTCTCAGACCTGAGACCAGAAGGCCTGAAACTTAAAGACCCAGAGAGCAGAAACATCGAAGCGGGGATCCTAAGAGACCACCTGATGATATTCTGGGGCAATGACGAGAAGCGATGTGATGTGACGCTCGTCGTGGCGAAGTCTCTTGGTGGCCTCTGGCGAGGGCGTGGCGAAGGCATCACTGAATCGGGTCCAAAACACAAGGAGGTCAACAAGGAGGTCAACCGGTAAAGATGGCTCACCAGGATCGGCAAAAGTTGCCGAAATTCATGGGGAATGGCTCTGAGGATCCCGTACGGCATTGCAAGACATGCGAGACTATCTGGATAGCCAGCGGGCAGGATGACCCCGACCAGTGGCTGAAGGCATTTCCAGCAACACTCAGGGACAGTGCCATTGACTGGTACTCGGAACTGGATCAAGCGCAAAGAGCCACATGGAGGGTCCTGAAGCAAAACTTTGAAGCGGAGTTCAAACTTCTACGGGACGATAGTGAGATCGTCACAGAAATATATCATACCAAACAAGGGAAGCATGAAAACGTACGGACCTACAACAGGAAGTTGAAAGACTTGATCGGGAAGCTGGAGGCACAGCCGGCCGATGGTTTAAAGAAACGATGGTTCATTGAAGGACTGATTCCCTCACTCCGGCGGAAAATGAAAGTAGTACCACCGTCCTCGTACACCGAAGCCTACAATCGGGCGATGGATATTGAAAGTGAAAATAGGACCTCCTCGAAGGGGAAGAGGAGGGATGACGACGAGAGTGCCGAGGACAGTGACGATGAATCAGCAATCGTACAAGCCCTTCGGCGGGATATGATGCGGATAATGAAGGAACTGAAGACCGACAGGGAAGGATCCAAAGAGGCCAATGAATTATGGTGTACGGACTGTAAATCGGAAGGTCACACAAAGGCAAGTTGCCCAAAAAAGTTATTCTGTGACATCTGCCAGGTCATGGGACACTCCGTCAAGGAGTGCCCATACAATTTAAAAACTAAAAGTTCGCAAGTATTCTTCACTCAAGGCGAACAGTCAACACCTCCAACCACGCCACCGAAGCCACAGAACAACAATGCATCCCCTGGAGGCTACCGCAACAATCGGCGAAATACGCCCAGAGGTAAAATTCAGTACGACAGCAAAGGACGACCAATGATCCAGTGCAGGAATTGTAATGAATGGGGTCACTTTGCGAGGGATTGCTAGAGCGGCCAAGGCAACGGGGGAAAACTGTGCAAGTGGTGTGGGCAGATCATGAACACCACGGCTGTCGAAGCAAAAGGAAGTATCAATATCTTTGCGGAGGTAGCGGCGAGGGAGGTCTTGGCGTGTCACGAGGCTGAATCCAGCAGAAGCAAATTATCGAGGATCCCGTCTGCGGAGAAAGAAATTCGGGGAGGCCAAAGACCGTGCTTGAGAGAGAATATGCAAAATTATAAAAACCCCGATGCGTTTTGCTACGATCGGAGTCCGGAGAATATGTCGTCTGGCGGGAGTGCTTCACACAACCGTGCCGATAAAATAGCGATCTTTGCAAACAATACCCAGCCTATAAGTGGCAATGCTATTGGAGAAAATCTTCCGAAGAGTCCACCAGAACGTACGCCAGAAGTGGTAGCCGAGACTTCGGATCCAATGCTCCTAGCAGTAAGCATCGGGAGGAAACCAACCGTCGTCGAGATGGAAATCTTGGGCATGAGATTATCTAATACTATCGTCGATGGTGGTTCAGGAGTAAACGTACTGCCAGAAGAGACTTGGAAGTGTCTGGGTAAGCCGACTCTTTGGCCCCCGACATTCCACCTCGTGGGAGCAGATCAACATGGCATCAGACCGTTGGGTATACTAATGGAGCAGAAGGTCTCGATCGGCACGCAACTGTTTCTGTTAAATTTTGTAGTCATCCCAATGGAGAAAAAGGCGTACGATGCACTCTTGGGGCGAGGATGGCTGATCACTGCCAAGGCAACCCACAACTAGAAGCGGAATACACTCTCAATAGAAAGTCGGGGGAGGAAATACACCATTGATCTGAAGAACCAGGCTGTCAGTGAGGATCTGGCGTCTTCGGCATCGGAATCCGGAGGAGACTCAGACGATGATGAGAGAAAGACAATGGAACCAGATGAAGAAGGGGTATTGGAGATCGGCAGTTGCTCGGAAGATGAGACCAGTTCACTGAGCGGACTGTTTCACTGGCAGATGGAGGATTATGAAGTATTCCACCCGGATTGCCACATGCTGCAGGTCAAGGAGGGGGAAGTAGAAAAGGATAATGGCTCGACCAGTGAGACATTTCCACCTGAGTACGGAGAATATAAAGAAGGTACGGCCGAATTGGATGTGACCCCAGCCCACAAGTTCGAGCAGGACAAAATCATGAGGTACGAGGAACCAACGTTGAAAACAATAAACCTCGGGGAATTAGCCAAACCTAAGGAGATTTTAGTCGGTGATGACTGGGACCCTGTCCTGAAGGCGGCAGCGTTTAGGATCTTCATGGAATATAAAGACACTTTCGCTTGGACGTACAAGGACTTAAAAGGCATCCCACCGGAGTTATGTGTGCACAGGATTCCTCTCGTACCGGGAGCCCAGCCCGTACGAAAGCGACCGTACAGAATGAACAAAAATTATGCCGCCAAAGTACAAGAGGAGATTGAGAAGATGCTGGAAGCCGACATTATTTTCAAGGTGGAAGTCAGCGAGTGGGTATCGCCGATTGTCATATCATTGAAGAAAGAGAAGGAGCAAATTAGAATCTGTGTTGACTTCCGTAGCCTGAATGCAGTGACGATCAAGGATCCATTTCCCATTCCCTTCACCGACTCAATTCTGGAAGAAGTTGCCGGGCACGAAATGTACTCCTTTCTAGATGGCTTCTCGGGTTGCAATCAGATCAGTATCGCCGAGGAGGACAAATTAAAGACTACATTCGTCGTCGAGGATGGGGTGTACGCATACAACCGCATGCCGTTTGGATTATGCAACGCACCAGCTACATTTCAGAGGATTATACTCCACATCTTTGATAAAATGTCAGTAGGTAATTTCAAAGCCTTCTTGGATGATTGGTCGATCTATAGTGACAAGGAAAAACATTTGAAAGCTTTAGGCGAGTGCATGGAACGGTGTAGAGCAGCCCGCCTTGCCTTGAATCCAAAGAAATGCAGATTTATGGTGCCGCAGGGGAAGTTGCTCGGACACATTGTGTGCAAAGCTGGGTTGAAAACGGATCCTGACAAGGTGCGAGTCATCGTACAGATGGAGGCTCCCGAGAATGTCACTGGAGTAAAGTCTTTCCTCGGCCATGTGGGATACTATCGGAGGTTTATTAAAAATTTTGCCCAAGTATCGTACCCCCTCGACCTACTGACGAGGAAAGGTCAACCATTCGTGTGGGCCGAAGAACAGGAGAGGGCATTCCAGGAACTGAAGGATCGGCTGATCAACTCACCCATATTAATGTACCCGGACTGGGACAAGGAATTCCACGTACATGTCGACGCTTCTAATTTTGCCATCGGAGCAACTCTAGCACAAGTGGGAGCGCACGGGTTAGATCACCCAGTATTCTTCGCCAGCCGGCTACTCTCAAAGGCAGAAAGGAATTATAGTACGACCGAGCGTGAGGCACTGGGAATGGTGTACGCCGTACAAAAGTTCAGGCATTACCTCCTCGCCACGCCGTTCACTTTTTACGTGGACCACCAAGCTTTGATGTACCTGGTAAACAAACCGATTATCCAAGGACGGGTGAGTAGATGGTTACTGCTGTTGCAAGAATTTACGTTCACCATCATTGTACGGCCAGGAAAAAGCCATGTTATTGCCGACCAATTATCTAGAATCCGGTCGGGTGAACCTGCAGAGGGTGGGGTGAACGAAGACTTTCCGGACGCACATTTATTTCAGATTGCAATATTGCCGTCATGGTACGAGAAGATTGGAGACTATCTGTCCACATCCACATTCCCAAGTGATATGCCACCAGCCGAGAGGAGGAGGATCGTACTGAAAAGCAAGACATTCCAACTGATCAATGGGCTACTCTACAAGATGGGACCCGACCAGATCCTCCGGAGGTGTGTCGTCGAGGAAGAAATACCCGGCGTACTAAAAGAGGCACATGAAGGACTGGCTGGCGGCCATATGGGACCTGATGCTACAGCAAGGAAGATCATCTTGGCAGGTCTATGGTGGCCGACGATGCACACTGATGCCAAAGAATGGGTGGTAGGCTGCGACACTTGCCAAAGGGTCGGGAAACCATTGAAGCGGGATTTCATGCCACTGCATCCCTCACAGCCTCAGGAGTTGTTCGAACGATGGGGGTTAGACTTCATCGGACCGTTGAAGGTGAGTCACTTGCATCGATGCCGATACATTGTGGTCGCTACAGAATATCTGACGAAGTGGGCTGAAGCTCGAGCGTTGCCAGATAATACAGCACAAAGTACGGCAAGATTCATCTATGAGCAGATAGTAACACGGTACGGCATCCCCATTCGGATTACGAGTGATCGTGGAGGGCACTTCGTCAATCATGTTATCAGGTTGATGACGACAGAGTTCCAAATTTTTCACAACTTGTCCAGTCCGTACTACCCACGAGCCAATGGCCAGGCGGAGTCTACAAATAAGGTGCTCGTGTCAGTGATTCACAAATCATGTGGCGTGGAAGAAGCTGACTGGGAAGAAAGGTTACCAGCCGTCCTATGGGCATATCGTACAACGTACAAGGTAACAACGGGCCACACGCCTTTCCAGTTAATGTACGGTCAGGAGGCGGTGATGCCGATGGAATATATGGTACCAAGTCTGAGGATAGCCGTGGAGAACCGATTGGGCGATACAGAAAGCTTGAAAGAAAGACTATACCAATTGAATAAGCTGGACGAGCGAAGAGTGATGGCACAGTGGGCAACGGAGAACATGCAATGGCGACGGAAGTATTGGCACGATAAGCATCTCCGGCGGATGAATTTCCGACCAGGACAGTTAGTTTTGAAGTATAACGGCCGTAACGAGATCAAGCCAGGGAAGTTTAAAGTTCGTTGGTTGGGACCGTTCCGAGTTCGGGAAGTAGGTGACAATGGGTCTATAAAATTGGAAAATCTCGATGGCTCATTGATACCGGAGGCAATCAACGGATCGAAGCTAAAACCATACTAGGAGAGAAAAGAGAAGAATACTATCGCCATAAACATGTTGGGCTATGCAACAAAGGAAGATTGGTCGGTGCAGAGTGAAGGCCCGAGAGAACAAGACTGGGGACTAGGAGGTCCTGGTTATGTAGCAGACAATGTCTGGGCAGAATTGGGGCGAGATCAAATAAATGAAGAGAGGTTGGCAGAAAAGCGAGTAGAAGGAATTGCAGTACCACGAATACACAAGCACTTGACCAATGCAGTTTTCGGAACCCCTGCATTGTGGCGTCGAATGGGGGGACATTGGCACTATGTAGCCCCTTATGAAGGAATAAGACGGGGATATATAGCCAAGGACTTGGACGCAGAAGCCCAAGCGGAAAAGGAGAACCAAGCAGAAGAGAAAAATGAACTGCAAAAAGATGACGAGGAGGAATGGACTGATGAGCAATGGGATGCTTATTTCGAGAAGAAGGCCCCTTGTTTAAAGACGGTGTTGAAGACAGAAGATACGTTCGTGTCAACGGTGGATGGATATACAGAAGATCTCCTGAAACAAATGCGTCGAGAAAGAAGAAAAATACCAAAGGTTACGAAGATCGCAACTCAAGATGGACTCTGGAAAATAATTCCTAACTTGGCGGGACCGCCGACAGTACAAGGCGACGATGTTACGTGGTATCAACAGTACGGCGGAAGGTACGTCGACGGAAGTTTTCGAGGTATTGGTCCTGCCCCTTTACTGGATAAATGGTTTGATATAGAATATTTAGGAACCTGTTGCAAGGAAGAATGCTATAAACGGCCACCACACACATGTAAATGGTATTACACTTCAGAATTAAAAATCCCGACACACAGTGAAGTCAGAGGAATAAAAAGAAAAGAAGAGAGAAGAGAGGAGAGAGAAAAAGAGGAGAGAGAAAAAGAACGAAAGTTGAAAAAAAATAAAAATAAATAGAAAAGAAGCTATGAAAATAAAAGAAAATAACGGAGTAAGTAAAGGAAAACAAGGCGTATGGGAAGAAAAAGAAAAAAAAGAGAAAAATAAAAGAAACGAAAGAGAAGTCAGAAAAGAAAGCAAACAAAGGGAGAATAAATCAAATAATAAATTAAATAAGTCGACCATCAGGGGAGAGATTAAAGTGAGAAAGATTAAAATAGCCGCCTGAAGCACTAAAACCGTACGGCCAAAAGGGAAATTAACGGAGGAAAGTAAAAGGCGAGAGATTAAAAATTGGCAAAACCCGAAGAGGAAGCAAGGCGTACGGCCAAGGGTGAAGGACAGTAAGGAAAAAAATAAAATAAATAGGAAACCTCATACCGTACGGCCAATTGAAATAGCCACAAGTCGGCGACAGGAGCACAGAGAAGACGAAGGGAGGACGAGTTTGCACAAGTTTATAAGTTGGCGAAGCGTATGGAGAACAGAGAAGGAGAACGTACGGCTTCAGAGAACAGAGAAGGAAGCCGTACGACATCTAAGATTTCACACTCAGCACAATCCGCCAGAAGGGGAAATCGTACGGCGTCTGAAGGATTTCAAGGATGTACGGGGTTCTATTTACCAGACAGCACGCCAGAGGTTGAAGCCTGTGGAGGACGTACGACATTCACCACTCGTACGACGCTCAGAATTTAGCAGCGTACGGCATCCAAGAGACCTCCAAACCGTACGGTATTGTCACCTTTTCCAGTATTCATTTTATTTGCCTGTGGAAATCGTACGGCCTTTGCAAACTGAGAAGTTGTCAGTAGAAACCGTACGGCCCTTGCCTCTAAAAAAATTTGTCAAGTCTTGCATCGTACGGCTCTTCCACAGTAAAATTGGTGCCAGAATTGAAACCGTACGACATTTTAGCCTCAGAGAAATCCGTGCGACATTAACACTCCAGAGAAGTCCGTACGGCATCAATTGCCTCAGAGAGAATCGTACGGCATTAGCACCACAGGGAAATTCGTACGACGTCAATTGCCTCAGAGAAATCCGTACGGCATTAGCTCCACAGGAAAGTCTGTACGGCATCAGTTGCCTCAGGAAAATCCATACGACATCAGCATTACAGGGGGATCCGTACGGCATCAGCTGTATCAGGAAATTCTGTACGGCATCGACACTGCAGAGGAATCCGTACGGCATCATCTGTTCAGATTCAGAATATTGTCAACCCGTACGGCCTCAGGGTTTCACAGTCGTACGACCATTCATCCAAACTGTACGGCCTTGGCAGATCATTCGGCAGTTCGGCAGTCTCCCTCGGCAGTTTGGCAATTTTCGGGCAAAATTCTCGCGCTTTGGCATCGCCGCCAGCTTCACCGGCAGCTTCAAATAGCTTTACACTTCGCGCTTTCAATCACGCCGCGCTTTTTGGCATCTGCAATTCACCTACAGTCAAGTAGCTTATAGTTTCTAGCCTGAGGGTTATAAAGTCGGTTGGAATCGCCGAACTGACAGGAAAATGGACAAGGGCAAGAAGGCGATGCAATACCAGCCAAAGGTAGCCTCGGCTGCGAAGAGAAAAAAGATGGAGGCCGATGACACGATGACATGGGAGAACCTGACCGGCAACGAGTGCAAGCAATGGTGGCGAAGCACTCCCGACGACCACTCTCTGAAGGTTGCGCTTCGACACGCTCGGGTGGACAAGGCTGTGCTCGTGCCCTTTTTCAGTTCTCGGGAGTTCGAGCCTTGGCTGAAGGCGATGGTGGAGAACTACTGCAGACATACGCATAAGTCCGTCATTGATTACAGAGGTTGCCAAGTGACAGTTTCATTCTGGCCTCAGGACTTTGAGCGGGTGTTCAGCGTCCCAGCTTCGGGAATAGGGGTTAATAAACCCAAGAAAATGACGCAGGAACACAAAGAACTGCTGGTTAAGCAAGTGTGCCGAAGCGACTTGTCAGCCGAAGAACAGCGTACCATATGGAATACTGGCAATCGAGGCCTCCGGAAGAGTCACCTAGCAACAGCAGAATGGAAATGTTTGCTTGACCTGATGAAGTGCCGACTCACAGGGGCTAGCCGAGCGTCGGACATTGCCTTATGGCAGGTGGATTTCATGGTCGGACTCCGGGTTGGCCGAGTATACAACTGGGCGAGGCTACTCACAGAGCGGATACGGGAATTCCTAGCGCAGAGGCATAAGGCCTTCTATATGACTCAGCACGCCATAGCTCTCCTTTTGGATGCCGTGCACACACAGGTGCCCGAGGGCAATTGGGGTCGGGTACGGCCACTCACTCACCTGGACCCAGGATGGCCTACGGTATTCTACTGGTCGGAACTGGAAGTAAAGCAAACAGGCGAGGGCACAGCCTCGGGGAAAAAGAGGAAATGGAAGGAGGCGTCGGTGGAAGAGGAAACCTCAGAGGAGGCCTCGGAGGAGAGCGATGCATCGGACAGAGAGGAGCCTATTGACTTATCTTCCTCGCCATCGGAGTCTAGTCCACCGGCCGACGAGGAGGTGTCTGTCGCCATCGGGGGTCAGGAGGCAGGCGAGATGGATATACCAGTATTGCAGCCGGCAGGATTTACTCTCCTGGCACCACCAGCTAGCCAGAGTGCACACTCAGTCACGTTTACCCTTCCTGCTGCGCCAGTTGGAGCCGGGCGGATGTTGAGGGTAGCCGCTTCACTACCAAGAGCATCTCCAGGGTGGGCACCTCTCGCCACCACATCACAGGGGGCACTCACTGTATCGGTGGCAGGTTCCACTGCCTCGGTTGAGATACTGCCAGCGGTTTGTTCTCTCACACCACCGTCAGCATCGGCAGCGACAGGAGTGGCCACCTCGGCAGCAGGAGCTGGAGGAATGACCGAGGCCACTGAGGAGACGACTCCAACCCCAGGAGCACCCGGGGTAGCACAGATCGACAGTTGGCTGGGATCGGTGGGCCTCACCTTGGACATGGCCGAGCAGCCAGACCAGCAGGAGAAGAGTCCCTCGGAGGGACAAGGGGACGAGGAGGGGCCGATCATTCACACCCAGCAGAGTGAGACGGCCAGGATCGGCGAAGACACACTTGCACACCCGGAGGCGAGCAGAGCAGAGGCACCAAAGACGGCCATTCAGGAGCCTCAGCCTGTAGTCGGGGAGCCACCCCAAGAGGAGACAGAACATGGTATACCTTCTGATGATGAGGAGAACGAGGAGGGTGCTTCCACAGAGGGCTTTGTCGTGGAAATGTCACAGCCGGACCCGTCGGACCCAGTAGGCACGGTACAGAGATATGTGGAGGAGCTCGAGCACATGGGCAGATTGATGATCCGTGTGGGACAGGTTTCCAGGGACCTGAGGATTGGCCGATCGCCTCTGGTAGGCCAGGAGGTTCACCGCATTCGGGGATTTGTGCAGATGGGGTGTGAGGCGGAGTTTGTACGGATATTTGGCGAGGGGTGGCCAGCAAGAGAGACTCCTGCCATGATGAGAGCCTGGCGGGGTCGGCCACCGAGGCTAGTAGGACGCGATGCAGGTGTCTTGGAGAGCCTATACTACATCGAGCTTGCCTTCCGAGATGTTTTTCTTTTGATGAAGCGCCAAAGATTTTCCACCGATGTAGCAGTATCTCGCCGAGTGGATGCCTATAGACTTCTTCAACGGGTCAAGGATGAGTCTGCTGCGACCATCAAGAGTATTCAGGATAACTTGACTGAACAATCTCAGCTTGCCAGTGACAGGGGAGCCCGATTGGACATCTTGGAGCCTCGGGTGGCAGCCTTGGAGGAGGAGGCACAACAGAAAGAGGCAGAATGGCAGCAGAGAATGAGAGCATTGGAGGACCAGTTGGCTGCGAAAGAGGTAGAATTGGCGGCCAAGAAGGCCGAAGCAGAGCAGGCAAAGAGCCAACTAATGGAGGCAGCCCGGATGGTGAAGGCGGCGAGGAGAGGGAGATCCTGGCAGATCGGTAGCTTCGCACACGCACGGAGGAGCTGAGGCGTCTGAGAGCAGAGCATTCTTCCACCACTCCGACGTCATCTGTGCATCCAGGGACGCACTCCCTTCCCCCTACTTCTCAGTAATCTTATCTTGCTGTATGTATGTCGTCTGGAAGACGACTTTCTTTTTGGGGGGGATGATGTTAGTCGAATATTTTACTTTGTTGTCGGCCGTAGTCGGCCTCGGTCGTAGTCGGCCAATTGTCAAATAAAACAATAGTTAGTAAAGAATAATAATGTCATGTAATGTCATGTACTTTCGGGAAAATATGTTTAGATTAATGTTAATGTAATGTTGTTATGAAACGTCGTGTCGGTTGGTTGTCTAACCACCGCCGAGCGTTATATGTAGTCGGGTGGATGTAGTCGGAAGATAGTAATGAATGAGTTTTGTTGCCGATAATTATACTGTAAGCATTGTGATACTCTTTGTACATGATATTCCTGAGAATGAATAAAGTTTCTGGCATTTCATTATGATATCTTTCAGTTTACTGTTATTCCTATGTTCTGTTTATTACAAGTTTGCCAGTAGTACGTAGAGTTTGAATCCCATTCCGTAGGCAAACACTTGGTAGCTTTTTCTTTCTTTCCTCTCTTACCAGGTACCATCGGAGGAGTCTCTTTTCTCTTCCCAGATCTAGTATTGAGTACAGAAGGAGCCGAGCCTTTGCCTTTGTTAGTAACACTGCGTTCAACTTTCATTGCAAGAGCTACGGAGGGTTTAGAAGGAGCAATCCTGTCGGATCTCCTTGGTCTTGATGATTCTCCCTCCACCTGCTCTCTCTTAGCCCTACCTTGTGCAATCTGCTCATCAATGAAACCTACTTCTCTAAGCATTTTATCTGCATTCTTCCTTATTATAGGCTTTCGGTGCTCCAAGTGAACCTCCATAGATTTCTCTGCATAAGTGCCAATTCCAGGTTCATTGACATCTTTCGAACTTTTCAATAACACCTGCACATAGCCTTCGGCTTCATCTTTTGTAATCTCATAACACAACGGTTGAATCCATACGGTCCGAGGTTCAACAACTTCAATCATACATTCATCAAAAGAGACATGAAAGATGATATCATTCTTGCATTTCTCAACCACTCTCTTAGGAATTCTTTCTCTCTCATTCATGTTGCTCTTGAACACAGCAAAGAATGTTGTTAGAGCATTATCTCTAGATTTCAAATCACTAGATTATGCATGTAGTCAAAGATCCAATGTGCAACCGGTCTGGATGAGTCCCAAAACACCATATCATCCTTTCCAGGAAGTCTCTTAAGGAAATAGAACAACAAACAAACAATCAAGGAGCCAAATTTAAACGCATACTTCTTTTCCCTAGTCATCCTCAAGTTCTCAAACAACTGTTGTCGTAGTTCACACAAATCATAGTCCACACCATTAACTGCCATATCAAAACCAGTATAGATTGTTGTAGCAGATACAGATTTCTCTCTGTTAGTAAAGTAGATTTTATGCCCGATCATTATTGCAACATACTTCACAGCAGGATTAGTGATAGGATTTGTAGTTAAAGCTCTCCTGTCATATGTAGCACCGGTGAGTTCCATCACCACTTCATTCTTCACAACTTTCAACACGGGTACCGGTCCGGTATCACAGAGTCCAGAAATAGCCTTAATTGCTTCCTTAGTAAAAAGATGGGGTCTATCAGTCGACAAGAATTTATCATGCATTCTGCTGAGAGCGGGTTTTACATACTTATCATCAACAATGGAGCTGAAATTAGGAAAGTAATTCCATCTGTCCAATTTCTTCACGACAATGTTTGAATATTCAGGTTTTACAAAGAAATCATCCCCAATGAGCTCATTCTACCAAATGTCTATCAATTTACTGTGATTGAATTCATCAATCTTTACTCGAATGTACATTCTTCTATCTTCAATCGGCTTAACCCCGTGAGGAATAGATGAGAAGGCACCCATACGGTCGTCTTCGAAAACCTTCATAGAATACTTCCTATATGATGGTCTAGGTCTTTCAGACACATTTACAACTACAAGGGTTGCCATTCTTTCACAAAACGAGTTCAAATGATTTCAAACAAAGATTCACACAAACCCACAACAGCATAGATAAGCAAAATACCTTTTTCTTCGCGAAGGACCAAAACTAGGGTTTGCACAACTCGAACTCCAAATTGCCTCAAGAATGCTCCAAAATGCTCTCCAATTTCTTCAAACGCACAAGTGATCAAAATGCCTTAATAATTCACTTTATAAACCAACGATCTGCCCTAATTCGCAATAAATGCGGTAGATTTCAAATGCTGCTAAAACCCTTCTTCCCTGCACTGAAAAACCCTAATTTGCTCCGCAAATGATCATGCCTGCACTTTTTCTTTCAGTTGCTTTTGCATAACCTCTGACTATACAATCCTTACAACATATTCTCGTGCCAAAGACTGACACGCCAAACTTCCAAGGGATTCAAACAATTTTTTGTTAAAGCTCCCCCTAAGACCATGTTGGGTCTAATTCCCAGAGGAATTGTCTACACTGGATGGGGGCACAGATGCATCTGATGTTTCAAGCTCTTCTTTCTTCCTCCAAATCTTGTTCATTTCTTGCTTAAGTTCATTCTTGTCAATTTTCTTCACTAGTTCATTCTTCTTTACCGGATCAGACTGCTTTCCCTTTTTACTTCTACAAACTCTTGAGATATGTCCCGGTTTGTTGCAATTGTAGCAGACAACACTTTTCTAATTAGTTTATCCTCCATTAACCCCTAATCTACACTGATTAGCTTTAACCCCTAATCTACACTGATTAGCTTTGTGTCCAAACTTGTTACAAGTATAGCAGTAGCCATTAAAAGATTGATTTACTCTACCTCCATTAAACCAATTCATCATCTGAGTTTTGCATTCACTAGCTCTATGTCCAACCTTTTTGCATGCAAAACATTGACCGGAGAAGGAACCACAAAACTGATTCATCCTACTCCTACACTTTGTTTCCTTGTGACCAAATTTATTACATGAAAAGAAAACACCATTGAAAGATGGGTACCTTTGAGCATTTGGCTGTCTAATAGGCGATCTTTTAGCAAAGTTCCTTGGATTTCTTCTCTACTTCCTTTATCCTTGAGTCTTTTGATTATCCACCGGATTCTGCACAGCCTTATAACTTTCACCTGCTTCATTTCCCAAGCCACCTTTGTCTTTAGAAGGTCTCTGCCCTGCAATCAACTCATCAAGCTTGGTGGAACTCGCCTTGAAATTATCTTCACAGAGTTTTACTTTCTCCAGATCAGCTTTCAAGTTCACCACCTCTTGTTCAAGTCTAGTGCATTCATCGGTCTTGCTTTGCACCATTTTATTCAACATTCTTCAATTCTTTCCTTTTCCTCCACTTGCACCTTCAATCCAGTGATTTCTTCATTAGCTTGCTTCAATTGCTCACTCACTTCTCTATGCCTTTCTTTGAACTTCTTCAATTGCTCTTTCAATTTCCGGACACATTCATTTGCCTCATCAAGATTTTCTTTCAAATCTTTGTTTTCACTTTCAGCCTTGTCAAGATCTTCAAGAGCAGCCCAGAGCTCTTCTTTGTCATCCATTTGTTCAATCTTCAGGATCTTCCTCAAGCTGTTAGGCTTCTCTGGAGGAACCAAGCGTTGATACCAATTGTTGAATACCCAAGATACTGAGAGGGGGGGGTGAATCGGTATCTTCTTTATCTTATTGAACAAATACCATCCAATTACACCAATGCATATAACAGTAAAGACAAGCAAGAACATTAACAGAACATGAAATCACACAACACATGAACACCAGGATTTTTACGTGGAAAACCCAAAATGGAAAAAACCACGGTGAGGGTTAGCTCACAATATAGTATAATCGGTTATAGAATATTACAAAAGGGTGGCTCACTGCCAGGACTCACTGTCCAAAATGAGAGGCTCACTTCCTACAGAAATACAATGAAAAAATGGCTTACAGCCAAAAAGTGAACCGATAATGTACACCTAACAAGTGTTGATTCAGTTCCTTTGATGCTCAATAAACTAACTTAACACACTTCATCATTTTCACACTTCTTCACATTCGCAACGTCAACAACAACAATCTCAAAACTATCCAATATATATAGCTAATACATCCGCAAGCATCAATTAGGTCGGCCTAATTAGATGCAACCCTTATTCACCAAAAATACCAGTTGTCGGTTTCAAGCATTTACAAAATCTTTCCAAAGACAATTCAAACATTCAACACGCTACATCATGTCGACATGGACCTAAGATAGGTCACACATACATCCGCAACACAAAAATTAATTCACCATAACACCAACTATCCATTAGGTCGGCCAGAGATAAACCTAATAGCAAAATACAACAATAGAGTGATGCCAACTCACCATACGAGCACCTGAACACGTGAGATTCTGAACATACAATCTTCCAACAACCAAAAACCATTTCCCAAAACCGCAAGCAGCAACAATCAACCGTGGAGGATCACAGACCAAAACACTGGAGGATGATAACTGCATACTGATTCAGGCAGCAATCCAAAATACCAAATCAGACTATGACTTAACCTTGCAGTTGCAACTCATATAACATGGTGACATCAATGACAACACAAAAACTGCAAAATAGGATATTCTTCTTCATTCTTCCAACAGATACTGTCACTAGATCAAGAAAGACTAGTTGCATAAAAACCCCTATATAGCTGCTATGATTGTGCAAGCATGACCCACAAAAATATATCTAATAAATGTTCACTAAAGAATGATTTTGTAGTTATATTGACAATCATGAATGCACAATGAGGATCTTTTCATTTCTAGACTATTGATTAATGTTTTTTTCGTTTGATAATTTGAGATTGGACGAGTGGTTCAAGACCGTGCCTGCTCCTTGGGCAATAGAGTCACTGTCCATTAAAGGGAAAACAAAGTAGAAACAAAAGGAACAATAAGTTGTATATTTTCATACACCAAAGATTGTGAAAACTAACTAAGCATACGTATTTATCCAAAACAAAGCTGCATACATTCATGTGTAATATGAAAGAGATTATTACAATACTTGTAATAGTTTCAGAATGTTGTCACATTCATCACCTCCACAATTACACTCATGCTAACAAACATGACAAAGGAAAATCTTCAACAACAACCACAAGACCCTTAAAAGATGCGCATACTATCTTGGAGACACTCAAGCATAAAACTTTCTTGCATTACCAATCTCCTCTTGCCTTAATGACTTTGCAACCCAAAAAGTGAATTAGACCTGGCTTCTATGCCTGCCCTGTAACAAACTACACCCACTAGCTTCCTCAAACCACCCAATGACTAACTTTTTTCAAAATGACCAAAAAATCACATTATCAAGCATTGGGTGCCAAACCCTAACTTGTGGCACTATAGCACTACAAAAATCAATGGTCTCCATGTGTTCCCACCCAAAATGGATGTCAAAGATGATCTCAACAAGGGAGGTAAGCAGGGTAGTGTTGATGTGTGTTTTATGATACACGGAACACTCTAGAATAAAGAGTCCAAAGATGCTCTATCCTCTCTTGAAAAACTACCTTGTATGCTAAGATTGCAAGAAAGATCATACGGTAATTCCAATGTTTCTTAAGTCAGGTGTGGATAAGCTCTGTGGGTGTTGTGATATGCTACTGACACAAAGGGACCTATGTCAGCAAATTACTCAAAAGTAAGGACTTAGGTTGATTTGACGTTGAATGCTCTATAATTTTTTTTGGGAATTTTCAATTTTGAGATTTTACAAAAAAAAGGAAAAAAGGGTGAGGGTTTAGAAGTCCTATACTATTCCTATGAAATCAAGAGACGATAAGATTAGGTGAAACTAAGGAACAATACTTTGTTTCATCACGATAACGACAACTACACAAAGCAAGTGCAATCTTCTAGGATTTGTGCTTAAGATTTCTTTACCATGAATTATACCATCAAGAGAACAATATTATTCAAAGCAAGCATTAAAGCATCCACATTATAGGCTCAATCTAACTTTACGCATTGAACAAAAATCATCCATCCAAAGAAAGTATGAGCGAAAGTTCCACCAATCTATACTATCAATCTATCATTCATCTAACATGCATTTAAATCAAATACTACTTTAATCTACTCTATATGGAAGAAAAATATGGAACCATGCAACCACTTGACAATAGAAGGATTCAAAGCAACTCATGCAATATGAACTTTTATTCTCAAAGCAGTCTTAAGCAACAATTTCATAAGTCTCTCTCCCATTGCAATGAAATGGAAAAACAAGAGTTTATATAGAGTTTTGAAACTGAAATAAACGGCCAAGATTAATTCAAGATCAATGGCAGAGATTAAAAGATAGTAACCCTAATTAGGGTTTCCCAGAATACAATCAGTGATCAGTGAGCGAATAGCGAGTGAACTAGTGTGAAGAGCTATCCTTGAGGGGGCGCATCCTTATCCTCTTTGGTGGCATTGTATTGGATGAATCTGGAAACTATTGTGCTGACCTCCTCAATCGTGAAGAGTGGCAACACATTGACCTTGTAATCTAGCAAATCCAAATCATCTGAACATTCTGCAAAAGCAATTTCCCACTCTGATTCCTGTCGTTGGAAGGCATGCCAGATGGATAGGAATTCAGCTGCCTTAGTCAAATTTTGTCTGAGGTTTGGCCCAGTGGTGGTGAAGAAGATTTCTTGAACTTTGTGCTTCAAGTTTTCAAGCTGCATGTTATTTGCCCGAACAATGTCCTTCTCAAGTGCATCTGCAGCCATAGATAGAATTTTCTCTCGAATTTCCTTCGTCCTTTCCTCAACTCGGATAGTGTTGTGACCTTTTCACACATCGCCCCATTCTAGATGGGGACCCCTAATTTTTGCTCCATTCTGGTCTTTTGGCTTTGGTTTTTGTCTCTCTCTCTCTCTCTCTCTGTCTCTTTTCTGATGTCTGCCTTCTGGGGACATGCTCGCCATTGAGTTTAAACATGAAATTGGCCAAGTCTGAAAATTAGGGTTTTGAACTTTTCAGCCAATTTGTGGTCAGACGAGGTGAATAAATTGAGATTTGAGATTAACATTGTTGTCAGTATGCTTCCAACAGGTTTCCACTAAAGTTTCGTCAAATTCTGGCAACTTACTATTTTTATTAAGTGTACAATTCAAGGCGTTCCATCGGCATTTCTGAAATTCCGACAGTCACATTGCATCAGAATATATCAGGGAACTCACTGGTAAAATTTGAGCTGAAACAGACAACTTACTATTTTTAGCAGTTCAGCTTCGAGCCAATTTCAGGGCTTAGATGCAGAGTTTTTCGGCGCATGTCTGGAGATTCCTTCTGGGTTTTCTGAGACCTTCGACGATGGTGTGACATGCAAAGCGAGATAACGACTTTCAGAATTCAGTCTTCCGGGGCTATTTTTGGGGTTTGCATGTCAGCGTTTTCTTTGCATGTCTGCATATTCCTTGTGGGTTTTTCGAGGGCTTCGCGATGATATGACATGCAAACAGAGATAATCACTCCTTCAACAACTTGCTATTTTTAGCAGATACATTCCGGCGGCCGCCTCCCAACACTTCAGAATCACAAACTGATCGCAATGCAACAGAAATGAGGACAAACGGAGGTCATTTGATACGCATGCAAGACCAATTAGGGTTTCCAGCTTCGGGACCCAAAAAGAGGCGTAAAAAGTCAGAATTTTCGAAAACCGGTCTATACCACCGTGATCAGCATCTCTCAAGCTATCTGCTGGTAAAATTTGAAGGCAAACGGAGCACTTACTATTTATAGTAAGTCATTCTGGAAACTGGCTAAAAATAGAAAGTTAGTCGCATGCGCCAGTGTCAACAGGCGAGTCACGTGGTGAGGAGCACGTCATTCGAATTTCAAGTCAAACGGAGTTGTGGAAGTCTCAGAAGCAAGCAGTTACTATAAATAGTAAGCCACCTCCAGAAACATGCTATAAATAGCAGGTCAGCGCAAGGCATCAACAGGTACAAGTCGAGCAAGTGATGAAGACCCTATGGCGCGAATTTCAGATCAAACGGAGTTGCAGAGGATGGAAAATCGGACACTTACTATTTTTAGCAGGCTGGTGCAGAAGAATTAGGGTTTCCTAAAATCAAGGGCATAACACGACAGCCATGCAAATGTAAAATCCAGCCACGATCACCACACTCTAGGCACTCAGCACATGAAATTTGAGCTTATTCTGAACATTTACTATTTTTAGCAGGTTGCTAAAAATAGCAGAGACATACGGGTATCGGGCACCAGCAGCTCAAACACATCCTGAGGTTCAGAACAAAGCAATATCAGGCTTTCTGGAGTCAAAAGTCAATCCAAAGCACAAAATTTGAAGAATTTTCTAAAAATAGCAAATTAGGGTTAGCATGATCGAGTTGCCCTAAATCAGGCAAAGAGCATAAAATTCACTGAAATTGATAAATTTTCAAGTCCAGCCAGTGAAGAACGCCTTTAAAAGCTGAAGGTTGGTGGAAATTCTCTAAGCACTTGAAATTTGAAGTTCACAGGTCAAAATTCACCTTGAGAAGTTGAAGACAGATGAAAATTCTACTAAGGCATTGAAAAATGGAAGCTTGCCTAGGGAAATGCGCCCAAGCTTGAGAAGACAAAGAGGTGGCCTTGAAATTTGTTTAAGATTGCTAAATTGAAAGTACAAGGGGTCAAATGCGCCCTTGAGGAGAGAATGAGGGTGAAAATCTTCTAAGTGTTAGAAACTTGAAGTTGCCTACTCAAAATGCGCCCAAGGTGGAGTAAGGAAGTTTGAAAATTGCCTAAGTAAGAAAAATGAGAGCCCATGGGTCAAAATGCGCCCTTGAACTTGGAATTGATAAAAGTGAAAGCATGACCATTGATTTGCGCCTTGGCTAGTGGAGGGGTGAAAAAACTCTCTAAGTATGGAAAATTGGATCCTTACCCATCAAAATGCGCCCTTGAGCTTAGAGTTGATAAAATTAAAAGCTCAACATGCTATTTGCGCCCCTAAGTGAAAGACCACCCTCTTGTATGCGCCTATAAAGAATAAGAATGGGAATTTGATGTTCAGGGTATGATATGCACCTAACTTTGAAGAAGACTCCAAAAAAAATTCTAAGTCTTGCAAATTTGAAGTTCCCTATCACATAGGCGCCCTTGCAAGCTTGAAGAGGCAAAAATAATCTAAGTGTTATAAACTGAAAGCTAACCCTAGTAAATGCGCCTAAGTTAGAAGCATGAGGGAAAATATTCTAAGGCAATAAAACTGGAAGCTCCCCCATCAAAATGCGCCCATGAGGAATGAAAATTTAAAAATTCTCTAAGGCATGGAAAAATGAAGCACAGGGCCCTAAATGCGCCCAAGAAGGAGACATCAAGATGGAAAATATTCTAAGGCGTCAGGCTCAAAGTTCAAGGGGTAAAATGCGCACTTGGAAAAGATGGGTAGAAAAGTTTCTAAGTGTCCAAAGTGAAAGCATGACCATTGATTTGTGCCCTTGAAGTGAAGGAAGTTGGAAAAATTCTAAGTCTTCAAATTCAAAGCATGACCTCTTAAATGCGCCCCAAGTCAAAGATTCTTCTAGGTTTGCTAAAATAGAAGCTCAGGGCCTCATTTGCGCCTTAACTTCAAGATATGGGACTTGAAAATATTCTAAGTCTTTGAATTTGAAGAAGACTCTTCTATATGCGCCCAAGGTATAAAATGAAAGCTTACCATTTGATATGCGCCTAGACTTGGAAGGAGCACTAAAAATTTCCTAAGGCAAGTAAACTTGAAGCTCACAGGTCAAGATGCGTCCCAAGCTAAGTGGAGAGGATAAGATTCTTCTAGTGTTGAAAATTGAAAGCTCAAGGTATGATTTGCGCCATCATGGAAGAAGTGATTGAAAATACTCAAAGTACTTAAAAATGAAAGTCCAACACCCCAAATGCGCCTAGAAGAGGAAGAGTACTTGAAGAATATAGGGTGAAATGCGCCTTTGACTAGAAGCGTTGAAAAGT
Organism: Sequoia sempervirens; assembly: GCA_007258455.2. NCBI lineage: Eukaryota > Viridiplantae > Streptophyta > Pinopsida > Cupressales > Cupressaceae > Sequoia > Sequoia sempervirens. The sequence continues at coordinate 24,931 of VDFB02185755.1, forward strand.
ATTCTAAATTAGAAGAAGACTCCTCTATATGCGCCCAAATGTAGGCATGTAAGGACAAAGCACATCCATGCAGAGAAGAATATTCAAGGCGTTGAATACATGCAAAGGAGAATAAAGACAAAAGATGTCCATGCAAGGCGTGTGCATGAAGAAGAGGACAAGTGGCATTAAGACCCTTTGAATGCGCCATATATCCCAACGCCTTGGAAGTGGGTCCACCTTAACATGTATGCGCCCAAAGATGTTGGAAGAGGAATAAGCGCCCATGCAAGTTGATGAAATATTCTTTTTTCTAAGTATTGATATTTAACTATCACCTTAAAGAAATACGCCCAACTTGAAGGAGTATTAAAATGTGCCAGGATATCAATAAAATTGGCAGTGGATACGTTGAGAAGGTGTCAGCTTCGCAAGGATAATTAAAAGTCTTCAAGTCAGAGCAACGAAGCACTCATAGAGATGAAGGAATGGATTAAATTTTGTTGAAAATTAATTTTCTAAGGTTCAAAATTCAAAAAATTAAATGAACCCGTTCGTTGTGCACCCATGAATTCTACACGTTCTGAAGAAAATTTTCTTCTGGGTATTTAAGATCTTCGACAAGGAGTTGATTTTAAAGTCTTTTGCACTTTGCCAAGGCTTTCAGGATAAAGATTTTGATGGGCACCGAATTGATGAATTTTCCTAAGGGAAAATTTGAAAATTTTCTAAGGCAAAGTGAAGAAAATGTGTTTTCAAGGTAAAATACTCCAGACGATGAATTTGAAAGGAACTGCCTAGGTGAATTTGCTCAGGTTCTTCGTGAAGATAATTTTCCTGAGCCAGAGATGAGCGAGGTCAAAATTGCAAACACCTCAGCTGGAAAAGTAAAGGGGAAACAGTTGAAGTCAAGATGTTGGAAAATCATGAAGAAAGCAAAGTTGGCTAAGGAAAAACGATGAACCCTTGGAGATCAAAACATGAAAATCCTGGTAAGTAAAGTGAATTTATATTATGAAGTGTTCTTCTAATACCCTTCTCCTTGCTTGTTTTGCAGGAGGAACGTCGAGACCAGGCGGTGATGACTTGGAGTAATGAAGCAAGTGATTCAAGATGACATTTCAACCTCGAAGGAAGAAAGGTTGCGAAAAATGGCTAAGTGTTGAGACTTAGTATAACTCGAGTGACAAAGAAGAAGTTGAAGAACGACGTCAAGAAGAAGATCGAGAACAGTGTGAACGCGTCTACAAACAGGAATCTTCTAGAAGATGGTGGCCATTAATTGCTCATTTATTGCCCCACTCTCCATTATGGCGGTTTTTAGGCCGAATCTTGTTTAGGGCTGAGGTGGCACAATCTGGGCCATCCAGCCGATTGTAATCTGAGCCGTCCATTGGACTTGGCAATCTATAAAAGGGGGAGTCCCCCTCATTTGTATTTTAGTAGAAGCAAAGCTTAGAGATCAGAGTAGAGAGTAGAGCAGAGGCACTTTAGTTGTAATATCTTAGCATAGCGTAGTTTGAAGAAGAAGGAAAGTTTTCCTTTGAAAACTTTGTAAGAGATTGTTGCGAAAAACTATTGTAATAAAAGATCTTTCATTGAATGGTGAATTCATCTTTGTTATAAGTAGCTAGCATGGTTTCTTCATCCCTTCGACTTCAAGTAGCGTAAAGTAGAGTAGTTTTCATTTTCATGCAAGTGAACGTTAGCTTTAGATTTGTGGCGTCAATTGAGACAACTTCATCTTATCCATACCACTAGCGGCTTGCTGACGGTAAGTTCGCCTTGTGTGGTCAACTGGAAATATTGCGAATTTAACTTCGATTGTGATTCATGTGCTTGTATGCGTCGTTCTAATGGTACTTACATGTTGAGTCATAATTTGAAAACCTCTCGTCACTCCCTTGAAGATTGCACCGACTTTGTGTAAGTTGTCCAAAGTGAGGCGAAGCAAAGTCTGGTTGAAGTTTGTTGAGATTGATCCCACGTTCCGTCCTTAGGTAGAACATAAACTTCTTAGGCCCTACACTCTTTTAATTTCAGTTCATTTTTGGTTAGAATTAGGAAACTTGAGCTCACTTGCCAAATCATTTGAATTACATGAAAGCCCTTAGCCCGCTGTCTGCTGTCAGCTGCCGAACAATTGGGTAAGTCCCCCTTGAAATACCAGCAAAACACATTGAGCCAACTGAGTCTATTCGCATTAAAGGAACCTTGGAGTTAAATGCATGATCTATCTCGCAATCTTAGCATGCACGAAACTTTGTTCAAGAGAGGATAGAGTAGCCGTTGGCGACTTTATTCTATGTTGGTGTAGTCGCAAAAACCACGTCAACAGATAGTATCAGCCTTTACCTTCTCTAGGACTTCATTCTGTGTAATCAATGCCATGTACCAGCTGTTGAAGTCATATGCTACTCCTGCTGCAATCACCTTTCCATCAACTAGTTCCTGCTTCAGAACTCCTTTAAGCACTTTGAGGCATGGAATGATTCTGTCTCAGATATCCTAAGCATTATCCCACATTTATGCTAAAGTTGTAATTCTTGAGAGAAAAGAGGAAGTTTGCCCGTATGCCAACATTAGTTTTCCTACAAATATAGCCACTTTTTCACTTTTGCTGATTATCCATTCTTTGGTCTCCTTGGTCGTAGTATTCTCCTCTTCGAAAGTCCCCTGGGAAGTGTTCATCAATGGAGGAGCCGCTGAGCTGGTTTGATTGAGAGGCTTGGTCAGATGTTGAATATACTCTCTTAGTCGTTCAACCTCTCATTTGTATTCCTTTTTCTTTGCTACCTCCTTTTCCAGCCTTGCTTTGATAATAGCAACTGAATTATCTAAGTCTTCCACTTCCTGTCCTTTCATGGTTGGGCTCAAGTTGACAGTGGTGATGGCATATTCCTAAGGAGTAATATTCTCCCTAGACTTATCAACTGTCAGTACAGCAATTTGTACTATACGATGGCCGGCTTCGTCTCTTTGGATAGTGGAGAACGTTTTGGCAGGCTTCCTTACACTGACTGCTTCCAATCTGGCCAAGAAATCAGCCATGTCATCTTCTTCCGGAACTTCTTCTTGTTCCATTATCTTCAATCTCTCTATCAGCCAACCGGGGATAGTAGGTTGCTCAGTGTCTTGTTCTTCCTGGATATCTTGTCCGCCCGGAATCTCTTGAATTCCTTTAAGGGCTGAAATCATTCCTTCTTCAAATTCACTATCTACAATATCAACTTCATTGTC
>VDFB02185756.1:0-47185 GCA_007258455.2 Sequoia sempervirens
TTTTCAACTAGATTTTAACTTCATCTTGGAATTCTTGAAGTCCCAATTTGAATTTTCATTTGCCTTAGCCAATTTTCACCTTTAGATACATTTGCCAACTGAAATTTTTAATCATCCAATTGGATTTCTTTTGAACTTGGGCGAATTTTAACAAGACCTTTCAAATGGATGAATTTTAATTGGATTTCCCAATTGGATTTCATTTTGATGAAGGAATTTCAAATGGATTTTTCCATGATTCAACTGGATTTCTTTATGGGGTGCACCTCTCCAGACTTGGGCGAATTTCACCATAATTTTTTTGCTTTTTACTTGATTTTTTGTTGATTTTGCTTCCTTGAAGGTGCAATTATCAATTGATTTTCCAGATTTTGCATGCGCTTTTCCTTGCTTTTTAGACTTTTGCATGTGCTTTTCCTTGCTTTTCTCATGATTTTTCTGATATTTTAAGATTTTTATTTGCTTTTTTATTCTAAAAGTGGAAACTTTCGACTCCACTGCCAGTGAGACCTAGCACTTTCTAAAAATAGAAACTTACTAAAAATAGAAAAAGCAAAAAAGCATTTTTCTAAAAATAGTAAATTCCAGATTGGTCCAAAAATGCCAAAAACGAAAAAAGCAAAAAGAAAAAAAAGTAGAATCCCTAAAAAATAGGAAGTGTCAGAATTGAGCGAAAGCATAGGCGATCCTCGTCCACCGGGTCTTCTAAGCACTTCTATGACGTTCATGTTCAGTTTCGGGTTCAAATTCTCAAATTGGTTCAGGTGATGACTGCAAACTTTGACATGAAATTCCTAGAGCAACAGAGATTATGAAATTGCTGCCCAAAGCTAAACCCTAAGATCATAGCTTGTGAATGAAGACCACCAGGTTGTATCTTTCCCTACTATTGACTACAAGGAATATCATACTAGCGCCAATTCATGTTGATGCGTGTTTTGTGACACACAAAACATCAGAATAAAATGCCCAAAGACACCCTATCCTCTCTTGAAAAACCACCGCGTATGCTAAGATTGTGAGAAGATCATATGGCGATTCCAAGGTTCCTTATGTCAGGTCTTGATGTGTGGATAAGCTCAATGGTTGTTGTGATATGTTGGTTATACAAAGGGACTTATGCTAGGCTTGTTCAATTCACAATGAAGGTTTAGGCAATGAAGCTCTGTTGTTTGGGTCTTTCAAACAACCTGAAAAAAAAAAAAGATAAGGGTTTAGAAGTTCTAATCTACTTCCTAAGAATTCAAGAGACGGTATTGACTTGGTGAAACCAATAACCACGCTTTGTTTCGCCACGCTTAGGACAACTACACAAAGTGGGTGCAATCTTCAAGGGAGTGTGCTTATGATTTTCATGTCATGAATAACTACCATCAAATCGAACAATATTTATCTAGACAGAAGTTAAGCATCCACAAAGTAGGCTCAGGCTAACTTTACGCATTGAACGAATATCATTCATCCAAAGAAAGTATGAGCGGAAGACTCACCATAAATCAATACTTATCAGATCTTGCATTCTTCTAACATACATGAAATAAAATCTAAACTATGATGAGGGATAAGAACCATGCAAAGTCCAAAATAAAGTAGTCACCATCAATTAGAACAATGTATTACTTATTACTTTGGCAGTCATATGCAACAATTTACTTATCTCAACATGTTTTGCAACATGCTCTCACGCTTTACAAATGAGGGGTGAGCTCAATTTATAGGCTCCCCAAATATAATTCAATGGCCAAGATTGATTTAGGATCAACAGCCGAGACTACAAAATAAAATCCTAATTAGGGCTTGTCATAACTAACTTCTTCTTGACCAATGAGAAATTTATATTTGACGACCCTTGTCCTTTTGCCAAATATGAACCCACAATAAAATAGAAAGTTGTTGAATCTGGACATGCTGACTTGGAACAATTTGATTGGTTGAGATGCCACTTCAGCAGGTTGGATGTCCACCTTGGTCACTTTGTTCGTTTTTCCATATTCTTGCCTTAGAATATTTTCCTTGCCGATGACTCTGTCCTTTATGCTTGTTTCTTCTTAGCTTTGATCTTGGATTCCTTTTGAGACTTTGATTTCTTCTCCTCACCTGTATTGGAAGTCTCGCCTTGGAGCACATGTTTAGACTTGAAGTTATTAAGGTTTTCTTTCCTGATTGCTTCAAAATTCCCACAAGCGCCTTGAGTTGGATTGGTGCTATTCCTTTGGATTTCCTCTCCGATTTATCCAATTTGTGTCAAGAAATTATCTAAGTGCAGAAATTTGTTTGGAACAATCTTCTTGTCACCATCTAATTTTGATTGAGAGTTTGTTTTTAATTGTTCAGGGGATGAAATCCTTCAAGAAGTTGCCCTGGTTGCTTCAATAGGTTTGGGATTGTAGATGAAATCCCCCCCAAGATGTCTGAATATTCTTTTAAGTGCCTTGAATTTGAAGAAGAATGCCTCTATGCTTTTGCCACAATGGAGGAAATTGGAATTTTCTTTGTGAAGTATTTCCCATACTTAGCCAAATTTTGGCTATTCAAGTTCATTTTGTAACACCTTCATGTGGATTATTCAACATTTAGCCAAGATTTTGGCCATCTCGATGCTTGAATGAACTTTGCTTATGGACTTGCCTTCAATTCTGAATCCGACTAGTGCTATGTAGGACAAATTCCATCCTTGGACAAGGATTTTATTCACTTCCTCTTTACTTTTCCTTTTTATTCCTCTTGTTTTCCTTTTATTCCTCTTGTTTTCCTTCCAACACTTAGTCAATTTTCTGAAATTTTTCTCCTCTTGGCTAGGCGGACTTCATGAACCTCATGCCATGCCTTCCTTGGCTTGGGTGGACTTTCCTTCCAACTTGTCATTTCCTCTTCAAGTGTTGATTCTTTCTAACTCCTCCTACATTCTTCGAGGCAGACATCTCACTTGTACGAAGCTCGAAGTTAGAAAAATATTCACAAATTGTAAATAAGGCGATTTTATGAATGGAGAATATTTAAATTTTAAATAAATTAATTAAAAAATTCTAGAACTCGACTGCTCAGGCTGGTTGGAGAATAAATTTTAATACAATCAGCCTTTGTTGTTTTTTAAGAACATTCAAAGAATTTTTTAAACAATTTATTGGCCTTTTAGAGCTGAAAACTGAAGTTTTTGTAAATCCAAGATAAAAATTCCTTTTTCCTTCTTCAAATTTGCCAGCTATGATTTTGCAGTTGCACGAGAAATCTGAAAATAGAAGAAAAATATGCAACCTTGTGCTTTGGAATTAATGTAACTTGCAGCTCAAGAAGAAAAGAAGAAGGACGCCTTTGGCTGAGAGAAGTTTGCCTTTGAGAAAATTTGACCTGTGAATAATGAAAAATAAACTCTCAAGCACTTCTTTTATAATAAAAACTTTCCTTATTAGCCTGGGTCGACCTCTTCTTTGATTGGTTGCTTTGTTTTGAAACACAAAAAGTGTCCTTTTGATTTTTCAAGGCGCCCCTTCTTGCTTGCTTGTTAAGTTTTTAAATAAAAACTTAAATTATTTTAATTTCCTTGCCTTGGAAAAATCGACCTTTAAGTGGACTTATCCAGTTTGCAACTGGATTTTCTTTATTTACCAAGGTAACTCTTTGCCTTAGCTAATTTTTTCGATTTTCTCCTTGGAAATTCGACTTCCAATTGGAATTTTTATCCTTTCAAGTGGATTTTGACTTCATCATGGAATTCTTGAAGTCCCCATTCGAATTTTTCATTTGTCTTAGCCAATTTTCACTTTTAGATACATTCACCGACTGGAATTTTGAATCATCCAACTGGATTTTCTTTTGAACTTGGGCGAATTTTTAACAAGACTTTTCAAATGGATGAATTTTAATTGGATTTCCCATGTGGATTTCATTTTGATGAATGAATTTTAAATGGATTTTTCCAAGATTCAACTGGATTTCTTCATGGGGTGTACCTTTTCAAACTTCGGCGAATTTCACCATGATCTCATTGCTTTTTACTTGATTTTTCGTTGATTTTTCTTCCTTGAAGGTGCGATTTTTAATTGATTTTCTAGATTTTTTTCATGCGCTTTTCCTTGCTTTTCAGACCTTTGCATGCGCATTCGTCGATCGACCGATAATTGTTCAAAATAAAAAGCAAAAAAGCAGAATCCCTAAAAAAATAGGAAGTGTCAAAATTGAGCGAAAGCACAGGCGATCCTCATTTACCGGGTCTTCTCAACACTTCTATGATGTTCACATTCAGTTTCAGGTTCAAATTCTCAACTTGGCTCGGGTGACTCTTCAAAAGTTTAACTCCTCATTGTAAAAGACTGGTGAGCCTCTAGAATTTGTGAAAAGAAGTTTAATAAAAACAATATTTTTGCTGTGGTTTTCTCCCACAAGGGTTTCCATGTAAATTTGTTGTTATTGTGTTACTCATTATTTGATTTATATGTGCTAAATTTGATTAAATCTTAAAGTGATTTGTTAAGTTTAAAAAGAAAAAGAATATTTTGATATTGAGTCAACCCCCTTCCCCTCCCCCTCTTAGTATAACCATGTGCTCATCATAGTGATGCTCTAAATTTGCTTGCAGTTTTTTTTCAATGTGCAATTGAAGGATGAGGTAGATGGTGCCATTGGTATTCCATTCCATGTGGCTTTCTCTCCTTATTATAAGAAGGTTGTGGTAAAGATAATAAGGGTGGGACCATTATATGTGCCACTGGGGGAGACTAAAATGAGGACAAAAGACTTGGATAAGAACTTTTCCAAGATTAATATCTTAATGGAGAAAATGGAGAATTTGAAGGAATCCTTGATGACAAGTGTTTGCAGCATAGTCATGAATGTGTGGATGGATATTAGGCATCGTCCACTCATCAATATCATGGTTACACATATGGAGGGCCCTTATTTCCTTAGGGTTGTTGATTGTTTAGGGCATCACAAGGATGTTGATTTTTAGTTTCATATTCTTAAAGAGGCTATAGAGGAGTTTTGGCCACAAAATATGCTGTAAGTAGTGACAGATGTGCCCATCTGTGCAAAGCTGCAAGGAAGTTAATTTAGTCAACCTATAGAAATTTGGTGAACTCCTTGTTGTTCGGATGCAATGAATAATGCACTCAAGGAAATGGGAAAAAATGGTTGGATGAAAACAATTGTTAGTAATGATGGAGATGTAGAAGTTTATCTGCAACCATTGTACTACACATGAACTGTAATGTCCCGTTCTTAGTAGCCCTTCAGGAGATCGCTTAGCCTTTTAATTCCCGAGGCTAATGTCGAGTTGAGGGAATCATTTATTTAATTACTTAATAGTCGGCTAAGTTTCAAATTAATTTAAAAAGGTGATATTGAGTAATTAATTAAATCACTTGTAAGGTGACTTAGTGAAATGTTTTTAAAAAGTGACCTTATGAAATATTATAAAAGTGACTAAAGGAAATGTTTTTAAAATGGACTATATAAAAGTCACTTTATATGGCCTTTGGAAAAATTTTATGAAAAAGGAGTTCAATTTATTGGGCATCTTGGGAAATATAATGAGGAAGCTCAGATTTTGATTGATACTTTTGAGATGAATATTTTCTTCACGTGAAGCTCGCTTCCTAGTTATGGAGTTTGGGAAACCCTAGCCACCATTGCTTCGAATGTGAAATCATCATTCCGAGCTTGGCACAATTGAAGGATTGGTAAGAGAGAACAAAGCTGCAATTTCGTGATTATTTTCTGAGTTTTTGGCTTCATTCAATGGAGGATTTTGGAACTCCTTACACTCCTGTGAGATGTGGATAGTCAAGAAGATCTGGACGCATCATATTGGCAGCTGCAAATATCTCTATGGGCCTCGGTTCATGTTTAGAGAGCATCGATTGTGGATTTTGGAAGACAAGGGATGCCAGCAAATAGAGACAAGAAATATCTGTCTTCAAAGTTAACTACCAAGCAGGGGGAAACAACTTTGGAAGAGTCGACTAAGTTGTGTTGCTGGTGCACTATACTCCAATCACCATTTCCAGGTTCTTACTCACTTTGCATATATTGTTTAAGTGCAATATATCTGTGTGTGATTTACTGTCAAAAGCAGCAACACCCAGATTGTAAATGCATCATGAAATTTTATGTGAGTCTGAAGAACATTGTCAAGTTTGTATTGAAATATTGATATAAAGCATTGCAGCCACTTCTGTATTTGCACTGCATTATATTCTGAGATAGCATTATAATCAGATGATAGTCCATTAGCAATACATAAGGAATTTGGGGTTGTATGCCAATTGTTATAGAAATGATCATTGACTCATTATAGTTGCATTGCTGGGCTGAAGTCTTATTGTTATTCAATGTAATGGGAATTTGGGAGTATGCACTTGAAGTGTATGACGAAATGCCATTAGCTGTAGATGATCATTTGCACTAAGGAGTTGCATGAGAAATGTTTGACAAAATACCTGGTTGCTGTTCCATCATATTCACATGAATTAGATGCATTGCCAAGGATTTGTTAAAATGCCTATTGGCTGTAATTTCCGTTTTTAGTCACTTATATGCATTTGAAAAGACAAAAACAGTTTGCATATCTTTTCTATATCATTGTTAGTCAATCTTGCATTGTTGGAAGCATTCAAAAACATCATTGGCAACATACAAAACCAAAACAAAACAATCAGAAAATTATATCAGCATATTATCAGCACTTCTCAGTTTGCACACCAAGTGTTCAACATAATTCCAAAGGAGTCAAATCAGAAAATTCAAGTCAGATTTAGCAAGGGCTCTTACATGAACTCTTCAAGACCTCCTCCAAGAGGGAATTCTTGAAACCTGTAGAGACTAGATATGCATCGTATTTCATTCTCTTGGAGATGATGTTTGAGTTGCAAGAGGCATTGGAACTAATGGTTATGGCAATAGAATGGAATTAGTGGCTTGAGTCCAAGACAAAGTAGGTGAAGAGGGTGAAGGATGTGATGAAGAGATGTTTTTCGGGGTGATGCAGAATATTTTGTCTCCATCATTACTCTAGTCTTCAAAGTGATTAGATATGGGGATGACAATGCACCTAGTCTTGGAGAGGTGTATGAGTGAATTGATACAAGGCTTTACCAAATTAAGGTTATTGTGCAACAAAAAGACCCCACCTTGCAATTCTACAGTGAACATACTCAGCGAGTCATTCATCATAGATGGGAGAAGCTTAACACTCCTTTGCACATAGCTGCCCATGCATTGAACCTGAAGTGGTACATGCAAAGGCTTGGTAGATTTACCCCTATATAGGATATTGAGGTGAAGATAGGTGTTAAATCCCCCACCAATTTTGTATGCAAAAAAAAATGATTTTTACCAATTGGTCTGCTCAGGCATTTCATCAAACGGTTTGCAGGTATACTATTTATGCTCATATACAGTTTGAAATGGAATCATTTAAATAATTTGTCTTAGCATTGCATATCATGGGTAATTTAACTAATCCCAATTATTGTTGGAAGATATTACTCAACAACAGTAGTGCTCATTTCATTGCAAGTTTGAATAATGCTTAAAACTCTGAAGATACACAACCAGCTGTAATAAATATTTATAAATTTCTTATATGAGATTCTGACCTGGAAAGTACATAGACAAAATCTACATCTCCATGTTGGAAATGTTGTCATTGATGTTAAAGTTATATCAAGAACAGTCTGACAAGAGTAACTGAAGATAACATATTTGAATGCAGATCTCAAGTAGATCACAGTGAAGTCTATGAGATGATTCTAAAGGATATTATTACAGTTTTGGAACAGTCATTGTGTAGACCTCATTTTTTCTAGTAATCTTTGAAGGTAGAAATCTGGGAATTGTTTCAGTCACAAGATACCTGGATACCTGAGCAATTTATCATAAGTGCACCTGCTGGGCACTAGACATACGTTAGACTTTATCACTGTCTCATGTTATAATCTGGACATTTGAGAAACCATCATCGTTTTAAGATCATCACCGATATGAGAAAGATGAATATATGATCTCAAGCATCTACAAATGTGGCCCGATCTATATTAGGTGATTGTTAAAGAAGATTGCTCTATGAAGATAATACTTCAGAATTATCAATAAATCGTTGAGATTGATATTGCCGATGAAACAAGAATGACCTGTGTGTGTTTCGTGGTTTGGAAGCTTGGAATGTTGTTGTCCCGTGATAACTTCCGTAGTTTGTATGAGGCGCTACTTGACCAGGCACGATACTTTTCCAGATAAAGTTACGCAGTGCCTGAAAGTATAACGGATGTATAGCGATCAAATTGTGAGAAGGATTATTCGGATGGCCACAAATTAAATCATATGTTGATATCCACAAGGAGATAATAAGACAAATTTGTTAAGAGTTTTAATTAAGACGTATACACACAAAAATTAATTAAAATTTGTAAAAGGCATGTTTCAGGCAGATATGAAAGGACACGTAATATCTAGAAAGAACGCTTTGTGTTATGAAGAGACATGTATATCGTCTCTTATGCAAGACGTATGTTAATTTTGAAAGGGCGTGTGTTAGAATAGTTCGATCTCTTCTAAAAAAAAAGGTGCCTCTAAAAACTAAGTCTTGAAAAGGTACGCACCTCACAAAGACACGTATCTTTGAACTAATAAACTTTTTGGAGTGATCTGGAAACAAACATTATTAAAAAAAAAATTGTTAATCCTGAATGGCCAGGAGGTGCGATTGGCAAAACAATAAAATAGAAGGGAGTTTGAAATTTTGAAGAGGATCTTTTGTCAAGAATTAAAGGATAATACAAATTAAGATTATTTCAGATTAATGAAGAAGTGTGAATAAAAGCCGAAAAGATAGAGTCATGTCTTTTCATCAATGGTTGCTATCTTTGATCTAAGTATATATTCAATATTCATTCGGGCTTTTTAGTGTGGTGGTTGTGTAAGAGAGCATTCTAAATCTGAAGTCCCATCTCCTTGTGTGGGCTAAGTGTGAGATCATTCATCACCAAAGGAAGATTGGAGGATTGGGATAGTGCAAGTCAGATTGAAGGCATCATCTTGCAACCATTAAGTCAAGGTTGGTGCCTTGCATTAGGGGCTGGTGCTCCTTGTAGGTAGGTGCCTACTAAAGTTGTAAAGGTTTGGATGTTCCTTGTAGGTTGTGTCCTACTAAATCATCTTATTGTAAATCTGTAGGTTGGTGCCTACTTTGTGAAAATCATTTCAATAAAAGTTGTGTCAACTTGTGTAAATTGGTTCATATCAAATAGTTGATGTGTGTTTAAATTTGAAGTTGATAAATAAGTAAGAGGGTAAAAGTTTGTTGATATACTGATTCACCGCCCCCTCCCCCCTTCCCCCCTCTCAGTATATCTTTGTGCTCTTCAATTGGTATCGGAGCAAGGTCCTTCTTGAAAGCCTAACCGCTTGAAGGAGATCCTTAAGAGCACACATGGCAGATCATAACAACACAGTGAAAGCACCCATCTTTGATGGGACTAATTATGCATTTTGGAGTATTAAGATGGAAGCATATTTGAATGCACTTGGGTTTGATGTGTGACAATCTGTTGTTGATGGGTATACACCTCCAGCTACCCCTTCAACGGATCAAGCAGGGAAAAAGAAAAGTGAAAACAATGCAAAAGCGAAGCATGCTATTCTTTGCAGCCTAATAGATTCTGAATTTACAAAAGTCATGAGGTGCAAGTCAGCAAAAGAGATTTGGGACAAACTTCAAAATATTTATGAAGGAGATGCAAAAGTTAAAAAGGCAAAATTGCAAACTCATAGAAGGAAATTAGAAACTCTCAAGATGAATGATGATGAAGATATTGCCTCATACTTTCTCCGTGTTGATGAAACAGTAAACATCATGAAAGGACTTGGTGAAGAAATTGAGGATACTTTTATTGTTGATAAGATTCTAAGGTCTCTATCTACAAAGTTTGAGGCCAAAGTTGCAGCACTGGAAGAATTAACAAACTTGGATCAGCTATCCAAAGATGAATTACATGGGATTCTTGCTGCCTATGAAATGAGGATTGAGGGGAAGACACCACAAAATGAAATTTCTTTCAAAGCATCTAATAAAGAAAAAACTAAATATGGTTCATCAAATAAGAAGTCAGGTGATAATGAAGCAGAGGCCTATTTCATGAGGAAGCTTATAAAGGGAAAAGGAAAGTACAAAGGAAAATATCCTTTTAAATGTTTCAATTGTGGAGAAGTTGGACATTATGCTTCAAATTGTCCTCAAAGTGATAGTAACTCAAGTGACACAAGTAAGGATGAAGAAGAGATATACACAAAGAAGAAGGGGAAGAAAAATTCTAAGCACAAGTCAAAAAGGAGATCTCAAAAACACAAAAATAGTTTCTATTCAAAGAAAGATAGCAGCACTTCTGAAGATCAAAGTGAAGGATGCTCAAGCAATTGTGAAGAAGAAATATTGTTCATGGCTGAATATGAAGGTGCTGATCAAGAATGTAATGAAGAAGAAGAAATTGATCAAGAATGCAATGAAGAAGAAGAAGAAACAGATCTAGAGGAAGAACTTCATTATGCATATAAGAAAAATGAAGAATTGAAAAAGAGGATTACCAAGCATAAACTAAAAACCAAGGAGTTAACTAAAAGTTTGGAGGAATTAAACAAGATAATTGAAGATTTGAGGGCTCAATTTGTAGAGGCTAAACAAGTTGAGAATGAATTAAAGAATAAGATAAGTGCAAAAGAGAGAGAGTGTGACAAGCTGGAACAAGAAGTTGTAATGCTAAAAAATGAATTGAATAAGCCAAAAGAGAAATGTACAAAGTGTGATGAGATTGTTACAAATTTCAAGGAATATGAAAGAAGATTTAACTCTAGGGAGTTCTATGGATATTGCTTCATGCAACTACTTTGGACACAAAGCAATAAATTGCAGATATCAAGCAAAAAATGGTTCAAGCTTCACTAGGAGAGACTATAATTCATTTAGTCATAAGGTTATGTGTTTCAAATGTAACAACTTTGGACACATAGCAGGTTTTTGTAGAATTGGTTTTGTGGAACCACCTTTAAAAGATATGAAGAAGAACATCATGGAAAAGGAGAGAAAGTTTACAAAAGTTTGGAGAAAGAAGATAGATACAAGAAATGAAGAATCCAATGCAAATTCAATATGTCTTTTCTAAAGAGGAAGTATGAATTTAGGGGGAGCTAGGTTGAACATTATGTTTCAGCCATTTGGAGAAGATAATTGAAAAGTGAAGTACCTCAAAATGTTGAAGAAAAATCTACCTATGAGTTGATATTTAATGGAGATGATGAGAAATTTTCTATTGGCCTCCATTGTTGGAAATTGCATTGATGTCAAAATGAAGAAGCTTCCATGAAGAAGAAAATTATTTTAAAAGACAAGGAATGAAAAGAGAAATGATGAATATGAGTTGAAGGGAGCATATATTCAGGGGGAGTTATACACATATCTTATAGCTCCATGGAATAGAAAATGCAAAATAGATGAAGTCCCTTTGCCATTGATGTCAAAGGGGGAGAGAAGTAGAATGGGGGAGAGTTAGAAGTGATGAGAAAGAATAAGTTTCCATTGGAGAAGTTGTCACATAGGGGGAGCAAACAGAGGATCAAGTTGCCATCAATGACAAAGGGGGAGATTGTTGGAAATGTTGTCATTGATGTTAAAGTTATATCAAGAACAGTATGACGGGAGTAACTGAAGATAACATATTTGAATGCAGATCTCAAGTATATCACAGTGAAGTCTATGAGATGATTGGAGGATTGGGATAGTGCAAGTCAGATTGAAGGCATCATCTTGCAACCATTAAGTCAAGGTTGGTGCCTTGCATTAGGGGCTGGTGCTCCTTGTAGGTAGGTGCCAACTAAAGTTGTAAAGGTTTGGATGTTCCTTGTAGGTTGTGTCCTACTAAATCATCTTATTGTAAATCTGTAGGTTGGTGCCTACTTTGTAAAAATCATTTCAATAAAAGTTGTGTCAACTTGTGTAAATTGGTTCATATCAAATAGTTGATGTGTGTTTAAATTTGAAGTTGATAAATAAGTAAGAGGGTAAAAGTTTGTTGATATACTGATTCACCCACCCCCCCCCCCCTCTCAGTATATCTTTGTGCTCTTCACTCCATTTAGCATTGGGCATTAACCAAGAGGTAGGTGCCTTAATGCAAATTGTAGCAATATTCACAAAAGTAGCGACTCACCTCAAAGAGTGATTGCTAGCTCAAACTTCTACTCTGGTCCAAAAATTTGATGGAGACTACCTTGACCCTATGCCATGCAGTCCCCTCTCACACCCAGTATTATAGTCTCCTATTGATATATGGTGGCCAAGAGTTGAGGCTAGGCAGCGATATAATTATTTGAGGCCCCATGTATTCTTCTACGACCCGTCTCAGATGAATCGATGGTAAATATATGCAAGACTCCCCTTTTCAAAATCGATGCAACTAAAGTTGACTAATATTCAACCTCCCAAGGCATCCACATCACATCCAACACAGTTAGCACTTTGTACGACACTCCCTTTGCAAGTTTCAATATGGTATGACACCTACCATTACAAATATGGCTCCAATAACAAGTTGTGATGGTAGTATGAAGGCCGCGGTAGGAAGTTTGGATTATTGAGCCTCAAAATATTAGTACCTGAAATCTCTACTTCCTGTGTTCATCCCAATCATCTCAATACCCCCAAATTTTTGTCTTCAGCATGTCACAATAATTCTGAAATTATATTTAATTCTGAACTTAGAATTTCCCTTGCAACATCAAACCTAATACTTTGAAGTTTGCCTCCAAAGGAGACTTCACAAATTTCTTTGTTTGGATCAACCATTCATTGAAGCTCAAATGTGATTCCTTATCTAAATCCGCCTGTAGAAGGATTTGGGTTTTCATCCAATCCTTTGAACCTAAGGGTTTTCGTCCCTAAGCTCTAGAAAGCCAAGCTCTCCAAATTACCAATTTCTCCAAAAGATAATTCAAATTATAATCCATGAATTCCTTTTTGCCACCTTTTTTAGTCGACCACCTTTTCATATTTTAATATTAAATAATACGATTATAAAATAAATTTATTTAATAAATTAATTCATTGGCGACTATCCGGAAATTGAAGACATTACAGTCCTCCCTTCTAGAAGATTGCTTGTCTCCAAGCAATTTGTACCTATATACCATGGCCAAATACCAGGATCCCAAATGCACATGTAGAACACTCCGCCATATCTCTTCTACATCAACTTGGTGCAACTAAATTCAACAATTGTGTCCATCTCTATTATAATGAGAAACAATCTACCATTCATATGAATCGCTGGATCCCAAAGCTAAATTGGGGGTCTATCATTCCCAATATCTGAGGTCTTTTGCTTTGCCACTTTGATAAAAATTGTAAAAACATCGTGCCACAACAACACTCTCTTCCCCTAGAATCTAGGAAGGTAATCATCATCAAATCCCAAACTGAGATACCTAAAATGCCTGAGCCCACTACCATGATTCATATCCTGCCAAGGCATCTCAATGAAGTCAATGTCTGCAAATCCATTGCCAGACTCAATCTTGGGCATTGGAAAATAAAATCTACTTAGCCGTAAAAAATAAGTCTCGGCATATCACCTCATGACATCCAAACATGAAACAGACCACTCATTGTGACAACTCTAACATTGGCCAACCAAGGAATGCCTCTGTTGTCGCCACATGGAAACATGTCATCGACACTTAATCTCCAAGTGTCAATGGAATGGTTCTGAACACAGCCAACCCATTGCAATCAATAAGGCATGATTTGAAGATATGCATACCATCTTCATGAAGTATTTGCAGTGATTGTCACTCACCCAAGTGGAAGCAATAAATAAATGAACTGTCTAGAAACACTCTAACAACCAACTGCCCTAAAGCCTGCCCAGGGTCAAAATCAATCTGCTCATCGAAAGATGTTACCATAACCAACATGGAAATGTAAGGGCAGTGGTAATCAATCTGAATTCCGACTAAAAACATAGGTGAGATGAGTATGGAAGTAGTTGAAGAGTCGTCTCCTTTGGTCAGATTACCTCTACCAATCAGCCTCAACCATAAAGTATTCAACTGCTGGTTTGAAGAAGCCATCTAATTGATCTACAGGTCAAGAGTTGAAGTCATGTATAGGCTGATCGGAAAGTGGACAGCAGTACTAGCAGTGGGATTTTGCCCACAACTCCAATCTTGAGATGACACCTCATAGCTAGGAATTGCACTTGGATCCCAAATCCTTTGGCATAGACAAGCTTAAGTGAAAGAATTTTTAAACCCTTGGTCTTTAACTATATCCCCACAGTTCTTATGACCGCAACTTTTTTGAAAGAATAAAAACTCTCTACCCATACCACAATTGCCATTCCATGAGTACTTAGCAAAAATATTGCCAAACTGCTTATCATAAGTTGTTGGTCTAAAATTTTCAATCAACTGACATTCAACATTTGTATCTTTAGAGGCACTTTGCCGAAAAGCATACTTCTCAACACGATCATTCCAAAAATCCACCTCATAATCCTCTTGATTTGAAACATTCTTTTCATATTCAAAGCTGTCATGAGAATGGTCCAAAAGTTTACCTTCTCCCGTTGATGTCCTAATGATGTTTGCATCAATTCTATTAGATTGAAGATTAGAAGATTTGGAGTTAACCTAAAGATTGTCTTCAATTTCATGCAATTCTGATTTTTCTTCACACTCTGTCATCACAATTTCTTTCCTTTGAATTTTTGAAACTTGTTGCCTAACAACTTGCTTTTCATGGTCCATGTGAGCAACCTTTTCCTTAAATTTTTGTAGATGTTGTTTTGCTTGAGTAGCTATCAACTTAGCTTCCTTTGCCCTCCTTAGCCATTCATCACACATTTCCAGGTTCCTCACAACATCAACTATGCTTGTCTGTGATGTGATTAATTCCATTCCTTTCTCCTAAATGCTAGACTCATTCAAAGATACTGAATTTCTATTAATAGACAAACCAAAATCAGAAATTTCTTCATACCTTCCAATGTTTGTTAACTTACTGGGTAATGTTCAGCGTACTACGGGAGTAAACGAGAATAATTCACAAACATAATGCATGTACCAGAATATGAATCATATTTGAATCACAGAACAATCGTAATAGTAATTGCACAACACAATGGATTGATTGATTTCATGAAGTATCTCAACAATACATAGCAATTGTCCCCGACTACAAATGACAAGATACATATATAGATGGCCGAGGTTGGTTGAGATACCAACCGTCGGCAACTCTTCCTAACTACCTACCCGACAACTAATCCAACTTTTACTTTAAACTGTGCATGTATTATTTAAACTATTATTATCTATTCCCATTACGACCAACTACAACATTTATTTAATTAATTAGTACGGTCAATTACAATATAATTATTTATCAATATGGCCGTCTACATCATCCCCCCCTACAAAGTAGTCGTCTTCCAGATGACTGAAAACAAAAAATGCCAACTCCTCATCCTTTTCGTGTAATTGATTCTTCCTCTGTGCTGAAAGTCGTGCATCGGCCACCTGGATATCATTCTCTATCAACTGACCCAAAACTCTACCCCTCTCTACCAACTTCCCCTCAAGAGCTGCCACTCTTATTTGCTCGGCTGCCAATTGCTCTTGTAATTGTACTATGATGGCTGGTTGCACTACAAATTGGCAATTCCAATAAATTTGATGGGGGTCTGGGGGTAGCGCCCCTTGCGGGGGTCTGGGGCAGCGCCCCCGCCGCCAAGACCAATTTAACACTTCTGAAACCACTCGAAACTGCATCACGCACCTCATTTTCATGATTTTTCCACAGGTTCTGAATAGTGCTGACGAAGCCGAAAAATACAGATTTTGCATTGTTTTCCTTAGACTTTACTTTCTCCCGGTCGATGCCTAGTGCAGCAATGGATGGTACGGCACTCCAATTACTGTACTAGTGATGCTTGCTAGCAACTGGTACGACATTTGTATTTGACTCCCTCTTCTTACGTATCCCCTTGTTCAAGTAGGCATTGAGTACAACTCCTTTTCTACGCCGTACGACCTTCCCTTGTTCAGTGTGTACGATCTTCTTCTTTATGCGTACAAACATTTTTATGCATACGGACTCCTTTTCCCACCATACGGACTCCTCAATATGCCGTACGGATTTTTCCTTGGCACCACGTACGACCCCCTTCCTAGCTCGTACGACCTCTGCTCTATCCAAGCGTATGGCTTCTTCTACAACTCGTACGAACTCTTTTGATGACATGCATACGACCTTGGTATTCTTTTGTTGATGGCGCACTTGCTTCCATACGACAACCCTTCTCTTCAATCGTACGGCCCTTTGTTGTACTTCTCTATAGCGTACGACTTTGCCAGTGAGGAGTTTGATATCTGATGTGATCTTATTCTGGCGACTTGGCACTTGCAACTTTATTTTTCTTTTCACATGGAACCGTACGTTGTTCTCCTTTTGAAATCGTATGACCTCTCCTTGGGGCCGTACGACCTCTTCTTGCACCCGTACGACCTTTCTTTCCCTGTTTCTTCGTACGGAGAGTCCTCCCCTGGTATATTCTCTTCCTCGTACAGACTTGTGTGTTTTTTCTTGAGCGACTTGCCAATTGCTTGCTCGTACAGAGTCCTTGCCTTCTGCTAGTCATACAGATTCATTGCCTTCTTCCAGTTGTACGAACTTTCTCCCTCGTCTAACTCGTATGATGGATTGCTCCCTTCTGATGATATTTCGTACAGCCTTTAGTTTAATGAGTCGTACGGGATTTTTAGTGCTTGAATGGTCTTGGCGTACCATTAACTCTCGGCCTTCCTTGTTCCGTACGCCGTATGGCTTATGCACTTGCTTTATTTTAATTTTTCCCAACTTTAATAAACTTTTTCTATTATCTCGACTGCCTTCTTCGAGTTGTATTTTTCCTCCTTTTGTTTCCTTTTTCCCAATACTTCTCTCTTTTATTTTAATTTTTTCTTCTTCTCCTTTATCGATCTCCAATATTTTATTTCCTCGTTCTTTTTTTCCAATATTTTCATTTTTTGAAATTTTTAATTCTTCTACTTTATTTTTTCTATTTTTTCCAACTTCCAACTTGTCCTTTATTTTTTCGTTTTTTTCATTTTTTAGCTCTAATACAATTTTTCCATCCCGTACCTATTCAGATTTGTGGGCTGGCATATCCGGTTTTGGTATTCTTTCTTTGTACTCTCTGTACTCGATCAAAAATATCTGGCTGGGCATACCCTGTTTCTCATCTTGCTTGATTTCTCCGATCTGTAGCATGTTACACTCTCGCTGGAACACTTCATAATCTTCCATCTGCTAGTGAAATAAGCCATTTAGCGAGCTTGTCTTGTCCTCCGAACAATTCTCAAGTTCAAGTACACCTTCAGTGTTCGGTTCCATAGCTTTCCTTCCTTTGTCCACATCCGACTCACCTCCATCCGATTCAAATCCGGAGGAAGCCACTTCTTCGCTCACGGCCTGGTTCTTCAAGTCAATGACATACTTCTGCCCATTGTTCTCGATTGAGAATGTGTTCCTCTTCCAATTATGATTTGCCTTCGCCGCTATCAACCATCCTCTCCTAAGGAGTGCATCGTATGCTTTCCTTTGTAATGGGATGACGACAAAATTTAACAAAAACTGTTGTGTCCCGATCGTCACCTTTTGTGCCATCAACGTTCCCAACGGCTTGATACCATGTTGATCAGCGCCAACCAATTGGAATGTTGGCAGCCAGAGTGTAGGCTTCCCAAGACTCTTCCATGTGTCTTCAGGTAGTACGTTGACTCCTGATCCTCCGTCGACGATAGTATTTGTCAAGATATTCCCTCTGATCTCCATATGCACAATTGCTGGCATTTTCCCAATGTTTGCTGTGAGCAATACTGGGTCGATTGTTTGTTCACCGTATGGTGGCGGTTCTGGTACCAATTCTTGCCTCCGTTCCTCCAATCGCCGTTTCTTGCCATCCCCGATGACGTTTGTGATCGCCAATCCCAATTGCGGCATAGTCTGGAGAAGGTCAGTTACTTTGATCGATATAGTGGTCTGCAGTACCTGCTGTATGATGTTGGTTTCCGCCTCCGACTGCCGAGAGGTTCCTGGCTTCTCCAGAGGTACTTTGTTTTCCGTTGCCATCGCCAGTTCCACTTCCATTTTTGCTTCCTTCATCCTTTGTTTCTCCATACATGGATTTGGGTAAGTGGCCTTTTTTGCTTGTGCTCTGGTGATCGCCAGTACCTCTTGTTCTTCTACTTCCAGCATGTGGATACCCTTTTGCTTAGGGCATTCGTTATCTTCATGATTGCCTAGTCCACACCACTTACACAATCTCCCTCCCGAACCTTGACCATTTTGGCAATCCCTGGCAAAGTGGCCCCATTCGTTGCACTTCCTGCATTGGATCATGGGCCTTCCTTTTGCATCGTACTGTATCATATTTTTCTGACTTCTATTGCTTCGATAACCTCTAGGGGATGCATTGCTATTGTACTGGGGCTTCAGTGGTGTGTTTGGCGGTGTTGAGGGCTCTCCTTGCACAAAGAGTACTTGTGCACTTTTGGCTTTTAAGTTGTATGGGTATTCCTTGACAGAATGTCCCATCACTTGGCAGATATCGCAGAATAAGTTCTTGGGACAGTTCCCTTTTATGTGAGCTTCCCCATTGCAGTCCGTACACGACAATTCTTTGGCTTCTCTCGTACTCTCCTTGTCGGCCTTCAATTCTTTCATCATTCGCATCATATCTTTCTTGAGTGCTTGTACAGTCTTGGATTCATCGTCGCTGTCATCTGTACTCTCCTCGTCATCTGTCTTCTTTTTCCCTCGAGAGGATGTTTTGTTTTCACTTTCTATATCCATCACCCGATTGTATGCTTCGACGTATGACGAAGGAGGTACGACTTTCATTTTCCTTCTTAATGATGGAAGCAAGCCCTTGATGAACCATCTTTTCTTCAACCCGTCGGCCGTCTGTGCCTCCAATTTCCCCAGCAAATTTTTGAGTCTTCGGCTGTAGGTCCGCACACTCTCGTGCTTTCCCTGCTTAGTATTGTATATCTCTGTGACAATCTCGCTATCATCTCAGAAGAGTTTGAACTCCTCTTGAAATGCTTTCTTCAATAATCTCCATGTAGCTCTCTGTGCTTGGTCCAATTCAGAGGACCAATCAATGGCACTGTCTCTGAGTGTCGCTGGAAATACTTTCAGCCACTGGTCGGGATCATCCTGTCCCCTGGCTATCTAGATAGTCTCACATGTCTTACAATGCCGTACGGGATCTTCAGAGCCATTCCCCATGAACTTATGTAGCTTTTGCCGCTCCGGATGAGCCATCTTTCCCGACTGACCTCCTTGTGTGTTTGACCCGATTAGACTAGTGGTTTCCTCGCTACGTCCTTGTGCGTCACTTGCACTCTTGGCCATGTACGAGTCACTCCCCCGTCCTCCGTCAGCGTCCTCAACACCGTGGGCCTCCTGGGGTTCCCTCCGGTACTCTCTCTGCCCTGGGGTCTTGAGCTCTGGTCTTCCACTCCTCAGCCGTTCGTCGTCATCCGAGAGGGACAACTCTCGAAATCGTCTGATGCTACTGCTCAAATCATCGTCGTTCTCATAGGGGTCATATCTTCCCACGTATGGAGTGTCGAAGGGGTCTCCGTCCCTTCCTTCTGTCAAACGTTGGTGCACTCGTCCAATGGATGTGTCTATTTTTGTCAGGTTTTCATATGTTCTTTTAATGCTCTGATTTATTTCAGTTAAATCCTCATCCAATTCCTTACCGGCTTGCTTCAGTCTTCTTCGCCAGTTCTCTTGTTCTTGCAGCTTGAGTGATCGTTGAACCTTTTCTTCCTGAGTCTTGTGCCCGTCAGGTACTCGATTCTTGTCTTTGTTCGGCCGTGCGGGCATTTAAAAGTTATTCAAGTGATCATTGCTGACTATCGGATGTACGTCTCCGGCTAGTGTCTCGTTCCTCTTCTTCTCGTTTGGTTCTTTCTTCACAGCGTTGTACTATTTGCTGCCTTCTGCGTTCCCGATCCTCTTCTTCTCGCAAGTCTTGCAGGATAATGCAATGGCGGGCCAGTAATCTGGGCATACGATTTAGTAGATGATTCACCTCGTCGTTCACTTCCAATCTATCCTAGATGACTTCCTCAAGGATCTCCCGTAAGTGGGATTCCCTACGTACGTGATCTCGTAACGATATCTTCCACAAGTTGACAAGATCGTCCGTCAATAGGTCCTCCCGTTCCTCATTAGCATTTACAGGTTCTTCCGCCGGTTGACCCATTACGCTGCCATGGCGAGTGATGCCCTAGTCCACTCAGGTAACGACGCCAAATGTTTACTTACTGGGTAATGTTCAGCGTACTACGGGAGTAAACGAGAATAATTCACAAACATAATGCATGTACCAGAATATGAATCATATTGGAATCACAGAAGAATCGTAATAGTAATTGCACAGCACAATGGATTGATTGATTTCATGAAGTATCTCAACAATACATAGCAATTGTCCCCGACTACAAATGACAAGATACATATATAGATGGCCGAGGTTGGTTGAGATACCAACTGTTGGCAACTCTTCCTAATTACCTACCCAACAACTAATCCAACTTTTACTTTAAATTGTGCATGTATTATTTAAACTATTATTATCTATTCCCATTACGACTAACTACAACATTTATTTAATTAATTAGTACAGTCGATTACAATATAATTATTTATCAATATGGCCGTCTACAATGTTGTCATCATAGGAGCCATTAGTATCATAAACTTTACTAGATGAATCTAAATTTGCAACCAAGGTTGCTGCTATGAAACTCCTATCATTTTTAGCTGCAAAACCTTCAATAAAATCATTTTGGAACTTGGTAATGCATGCCTTTTGAAATAAAGCATTTTCTTGTACCTTTGGCTCTTCTTCTTTCTCAATGATCTCTTTAATAACTTATAAAATTTTAACCCTCTTACCAAAAGAAGGGTTTCTGGTATCATCCATCCCATGGAAGCTTCCAATAATCAATTGTAGTTTCTCCCTCTAATTTTCATCATTGTAGGGCACTTCAGGAGCTGTGGTCCTTATAATTTCACTAAGGCAATGAGTAACAACAAGTCTTACCTCCCTATCAGGATGTCTCATAAACTTTGGTTTAATCAAGGAGGTCATTGATGGCTCCATTGCCCAATGCAATTTCTCAATGCAATTTCTCAAAATCGAATTGATCTATCATAGACAAACTATCTTGCGCTACCTCCAACATATCATGCAAAAACTCGTTTGACTATTGAAGGAACTCCAAATCCACCTGTTGTATAAAGTCAGTCTCCAACATCATTTTTTCTACGTGACTCTATGAGTTTCATCCTCTTTTTAATTTTGGCCTTAGTCTGTCTCATTGATTCCAACAAAGAGTTCATTTTGTCATCCATAATTTTTACTAAAAACTTACATGCAACAACTGAGAATCTACAACTGAAGTTGATACACCAACAGGCTGGCAGGAAATTTAGCTCTGATAACACTATAAAATCCCCCACCAATTTTGTATGCAAAAAATTTTGATTTTTACCAATTGAGCTGCTCAGGCATTTCGTCAAACAGTTTGCAGGTATACCATTTATACTCATATACAGTTTGAAATGGAATCATTTAAATAATTTGTCTTAGCATTGCATATCATGGGTAATTTAAATAATCCTAGTTACAGTTGGAAGATATTACTCAACAACAGTAGTGCTCATTTCATTGCAAGTTTGAATAACACTTAAAAACTCTGAAGATACATAGCCAGTTGTAAATAAATATTTATAAATTTCTGATATGAGATTCTGACTTGGAAAGTACACAGACAAATCTACATCTCCATTTAGCGTTGGGCATTAACCAAGAGATAGGTGCCTTAATGCAAATCATAGCAATCTTCACAAAAGTAGCGACTCACCTCAAAGAGTCATGGTTGGTTCAAATATCTACGTTGGTCTAGAAATCTGATGGGGACTATCTTGACCATATGCCACGCAGTCCCCTCACACCCAATATTAGAGTATCCTATTGTTATACAATGGCCAAGAGTTGAGGCTAGGCAGTGATATAATTATTTGGGGCCCCACGTATTCTTCTACGACCCTTCTCAGATGAATCGATGGTAAATATAAGCAATAATTCTCTTTTAAAAACTAACATAGCTAAAGATTGACTAATATTCAACCACCCAGGGCATTCACCTCACATCCAACACAACTAGCAATTTGTATGACGCTCCCTTTGCAAGTTTCAATATGGTACGACACCTACCATTAGAAATATGGCTCCAATAACAAGCTGTGATAGTAGTATGAAGGCTACGATAGGAAGTTTGTATTATCGAGCCTTAAAATATTAGTACCTGTAATCTGGATTGCTTGTTTTCATCTCAATCATCTCTATGCCCCCAAATTTCTATCTTCAGCATGTGTCACAATAATTCTGAAATTGTATTTAATTCTAAACTTAGAATTTCCCCTGCAACATCAAAATTAATACTCTGAAATTTGCCTCCAAAGGAGACTTCTCAAATTTCTTCGTTTGGATCAACCATTCATTGAAGCTCAAATGCAAATCCTGATCTGAATCTGCTTGTAGAAGGATTTGGGTTTTCATCCAATCCTTTGAACTCGAGGTTTTTCATCCCCAAGCTCCAAAAAGCCAAGCTCTCCAAATTACCAATTTCTCCAAAAGATAATAATTCAAATGATAATCCATGAATTCTTTTTTGCCACCTTTTATAGTCGACCACCTTTCCATATTTTAATATTGAATATCTACCATTATAAAATAACTTTATTTAATATTTGGGCATATTATTTAATAAATTTATTTTAACATTTTATTAATTAATTAAATATAAATGTCCAAAATTATTAATTTAGGACAATTTAATATTTAGTTAATCAAATTAATTCAATGGCGACTATCTGGATATCGGGGACATTACAATAGGATCCGTGAAGGCTACTCAAAAGGTATGTGATTCTACAAATGCCAACATCATTTGTATTGAGTTGACAAAATTTGCCTCTTAGGGGATATTTTGATGAGGCCAAGATAGATAGGGAGACTATGGCACAGGAGGACCCAATTTTGTGGTGGACTATGCATGGGTTTCCTTCTTTGACTACCTCTCTAGCCATTTGTTTGCTATCCCAGGTTTCTAGTTCTTCTATTGTTGAGAGGAATTGGTCTACTTATAGCTTCATCCATTCCATTAAGAGGAATTTTTTTACCTCTAGGAGGGTGGAGAAGCTTGTGCCTTGTGTCTCATTGATTGTAACACACTTACTTACAAGGAGAGTAGCATCTCGATGGGATGTAGTGCCAAATGAGTCAGTACAGGTCGATGATGATGCTATAGAGATAGGGTTGGTTGGTATTGGTTTGGAGGAGCTTAATGATGTGTAGTCCAGTAGTTCTAGTGATGAGGAGTTTTGGGGATGATTAGAGGGATCACTGCAAGCCAATTTGTCATTTTGAACATTGTAATCATCATTATTTTATTTTGAATATAATATAAATTTGACGTTTTCATTGTTAATGTTCACTTCAAATGTTCAATGCAATCATTGCAATGTACTTACTATTTAGTAGTTTTAGTTCACTCAGTGTGCCAAAGTTTCATTTGTGATTCCAAGTTCTAACTTCTAATACATATTACTTATGCATCCTTTTAGAACTAATTTTTCAAGTACTATATGTATTTGCACTGATTTGCTGCTGCCATCCCCCCACTGTCCCCAAATTTAGGCCCTTGGTCCCCCAATCCTATGTATTATGTTCTAAGCTATATTGTTCCTTTTGCTAAAGTGCACTTGATAGCATAATTTTAGAGGCATAGGGACTGCTTTTTCTTTCATTTGTGTAAGGAATAATATCTTATTGAATTAAAGCATACTGTAAATAAATGAGACTCATTTAATTGTATTACGTAGTGGCAGCACACATTAGAAATCAATTCTCTTCCTTCCTTATTTAGAGGAATAGCATTTGAGCTGTGGAAATCAATTTTCTTCCATTGTTTTTGTTTTCTTACTCTTGTTATAAGCTATGTTCTTATTCTTGCTAAAGTGCACTTGGTAACATAAATTTTAAAGGCATTGGGACTGCTTTTTCTTTCATTTGCATAAGGAATAATAACTTATTCAATCAAAGGTTACTGTAAATAAAAAAGATTCATTTATTGTATTATGTAGTGGCAGCATACATTGGAAAGCAATTTTCTTCTTTGCTTTATTTAGGAGAATGAAATTTTAAGTGTAGAATAATAGATAATTAAGAACTTTAGCATTTTGCTCTTTGATGAGAAGAAAAAAATCAGCAAAATGTTAACAATGCAGGCACTTGCTGCAGCAAGCAAATCTGTGGATCCACTTATGCTTGCTCATAGTCTACATTCATATTTTATTCGGACTGGAGATACAAAGTGTAAGTGTATTTTCTTTCTTCATTACTAACTGCAAATAAATCTGTGGATCCACTTATACTTGCTCATAGTCTGTGTTCATATTTTATTTGGACAAAGATATAAGTGTAATTGTATTTTCTTTTTCATTCATTACTACCTGCGAATAAACTCATATTTTATTCTGAGTGGACATATAAAGTGTAAATATATTTTCTTTCTTCTTCATTACTAACTGCAAATAAATCCTTTTGTGGATGACTTATGCCTATTACGTTGGTTGCTTGGTGGATGGGTTGCCTTGCAACTTGTCAAAATGCTCTAAATCATTGGGATCTGTTGATGTGTTTTTCGCACCAACATAGAATAAAGTTACCAATGGCGACTCTATCCTCTCTTGAACAAAATCTCCTGCATGCTAAGATTGCTAGAAAGATCATGCATTCAACTCCAAGGTTCTTTATACAATGGATAGTCTCAGTTGGCTCGATGTGATTTTGCTGGTATTTCAAGGGGACTTACGAAATTGTTCAATAGTGGAGAAAGGAATTTGAATGTTCGAAAGGTTTTGTCTATAAAGCTCTTGTTTCCTAAACTAACCAAAAAGTACTAAATTTAGATGAGTGCAGGGTTAGAAGATGCTATGGACTAATCTACGCGTGAGACGTGGAAATCAATTTTCACAAGCCTCAACTAGATTCCACTTTGCCTCACTTCAGACAACTTCCACAGAACTGGTGCAATCTTCAAGGGGAGTAACTAAAGATATTCAGATTACAATTCAACAATGAAGACACCATCACGACGACGCATACCAACATGAAGATCGTAATCGAAGTTAAGTCCACAAGTTTCCAGTTGACCACGCAAGGCGAACTCACCATCAGCGAGCCCACTAGTGGTATGGATAGATGAAGTTTGCTCAAATTGAAGACCACATTCCACAATTACCATCTACTACTTGCACGAAACAAAATCTATTTATTTTACTTTAAAATCCTACTTGAAGTAGAAGGACAAAGAAACCTCGCTAGCTACTCACAACAAAAGACGAGATCATCATCAATGAAAACTCTTTTTATTGAGTGTTCACAACAATTTCTTACAAAGCTTTAAAGGAAAAACTTTCCTTCTTCAAACTATCCTATCAATCTATACTAAGCTACTGTTACATCCCGATTTTATAGCTACTATTGCATAGGGCAATTGATTGTAATGTTTGAATCTTTGTGATGAATAAAAACATGATTGATCGTATTATTAAATGAATGTGTCCTATTTGAATGATGGTTTCATTTGATTGTTACTTCTAATGATTTAATTCTTAATTAAATGTAGCATATAAGTTATGGATAATGTTATTCTAACTTGTGAGATGTTTTACCTTGTTATGAGCATATGACTACTGGTGTCATGTTATGGTGTGCAGGTATGAAGATTGTTCCTCCGGACAGAGGAGAGACATCATTCAGGGAGGAACTTGGTCGGGTAAACAGTAACGATTACCAAATTGAGCATACACACACATACTATAGATTGAGTAAGCCAAGTTTGTTTGTCGAGATAAGGGTAAGTCATCCATAGGCTTGTTTATTGACATTAGGATTTTGAATTCACTTCTTTATGCTTTGGGAGATATGATTGTTAAAATGTCAAACTTGCTATATCATGACCAATGTATGAATGATGTGAATGATATGTTTTAAAGATTGATTGGGAATGCACATACTATCTATACATGGTGAACACGTATTTATATGTATAGACATATCAATACATGTGTACGTTAAGCAGACGGATATGCTCATACACATATGTCGATATGTATATACGCATACATCCATATATACAAGAGTATATATGTACACATTCTGCCAGATGTCTGTGGTGAAAATAATATTTAATATTATTGCCTGTGAATAATGATGTTAATAATAATATTTTATTGGAATCATATTTATACGAATACGTATGTATGTATATTGAAAGTATGCTGATTGGCTCGCAGTATACATATGATACATATAAGTGTAAATATGTAAATGTTTATATATTTAATAATATATATACATATATATTTATATTATAGTTTTACTTAAATATATATATGTGTATATGTAAATATATTTAAATAGTAATATATATATATACATATATATCGGAGAAAATAAATCTATAATAATAATATATGAATATATATATTAAATATATAAGAATAATTGAATTTAATATTATTACCTTAAGTGATTTAGGAAATCAATTGTATATTACCTTGGGTAATTTTGGAAATTGAATTTAACACTTTGGTAAAATTATAAAACGATTTATTTTACTTTGCATAGTAAAAGTCTTTATTTAAAACTTTATTATGAATAATTGAATAAACCAATTAAGGAGTATCAAAACCTTGGTTATTGAAAACGATTTAATTTGGAGCTTTAAATTATTTTTAAAGAAACACATTATCATGTGAAAACATTGCAAAATATTTTATTGTGAACTTTACGAAACTTGAGAAGTCGAAATTTTTGTAGAAGAACATTTAAAAAGAATAAAATACGTTTTTATGAGTAAAATGGTGAAAACTGCCTGTGAAAGTCGCACGCCTGAAGAAAAACGCGTCTGAAGCGCGCGAGCAGAGAATAGGTCAATAAATAATGGCCAAAACTATTCTTTAGGCATCTGAAATGGCGACGTGGATAGTTGCAGGCTCGACCTATCATTTGAAACGAATTTTTCAAATCATTTATATCAAAATAACCTAAAATCTGAAGACGCCTTGAGCTATCAAATCCACCATGTGAGAGTTGATTTATTTTTCTCTTGCTGGCTTAAAAGGAAGTCGAATCACCTCCATTTTGATGATTAATAGTTTAAGAACTCGCCAAGTATCATTTTGACTATTTCTGGGCACTTTGTTGTCAATCCACATGCCTCCATTAGTGGAATTCATTGCAATTCGGGCCTATATATAGACGCCATTTCATTATTTTCTATACACCTCTTGCTGAATTCGAGTTTCACAACCTCTTGAGAGCTCCCATATCTATTCTTTTAAGTTGTTGTGTTTTCCCTATTTGTTGCATTTCCTGTATGCTGAGTGAAAGAAATACAGTGAGCTTATACCAGTCAATATCATATTACAGTGTTAAACCCTTTTTAAGATTTGAGTGGAGTGAAGCCATAGATGAAATAACCTTTAATTAGATGAGTGAAAATTGTGAGGAGTGTTTTGAAAGGTCTCCATAATTTGAGAAACTAGCAAAGAAGCCGTTTTTATTTGGAATTCTAGTAGTTTGCTGAAGAAGTGTCAAGAAGAACTGTGTTGGGAGAAGGAGCTTTAAAATCAGGCATGAATCCTCCTAGTTTATAACTCTTATTGAAGTGTTGTTTCCTTTTTGGTCTTGTGATTGTTGCTTTCAATTAGCTCTAATAGGAAAGAACTAATTTGATGAATAATTAAAGCAATGCATAAAAGGAGAAAATGTGTAAGGGATTCAATGATTAGGGGAATTGTGAAAAAGGGATTATATGTGTAAAGAACTTAAGGGATTAGATTATTTAGCTTACATTAAAGAGAAATAATGGGAAAAGATAAAAGGGAAGGATTTATTTGCATTTTGAATGATTATTGCATGTTGTGTATGATCTCTGTATATGGAGATTACGTAGTTGTACTTATTATCTACTAGGATCGAAATGAAGGCAGAATCAAGTAAAGTCTTTTAGCTTAAGTTATTAGGATAACTGGGACAACCTAAGTACTCCTACGATAAAGAATTCCTAATTAGGAGGATTGATACAAGACACTTGAAGATTGTTTTCATTTCTAGTAGGTTCGTATGATTATAAGATGTCTGGGATGACGAATTCACCCATTGAAGGACAAACCTATGCATAGAGTAAGGAAGCCTTAAGTCAAATCGGCCCTGAGTAGTGTTTATGATAGATGACCTTCATTCGAAGTATTGAATGAGAATACTTTGGCCAAAGTAGTGAAATGTATGACTGCCACATAGACATGAGTTAGTTGAGACTACACTGTCAGTTCATTGTGATCCGAGTACTAGATCGAGATTGTGAAATAGCAAGGATTCTAGTTGTGTAGGACACAACACTATGCTCAATTGGTAATCGTTAAAGGATACCCTACCAATCTCTTCTTCGAAGGGAGGGCCATCTATCTAACGATAGGTGTGTGGGGGACCATATTATAAGTCCGTGGTTGGCGGAAAAGCGCCCGAGTGATGTTTCTCCTCCACAGCAAGCGGCCGATGTACCAAGATTTGAAAGGACGAACTCCTGGACCTTCTTACTTCTATTTGTGCAAAAGCTTACGAGCTATGTATGTAACTGTATTACTATTGAACTCTGATTTGTAATATCAATGCAAATGAAGTTCATATGGAAACATAACGTAACTTGTACGTATTTTCAATAAAGAAAGGAAAATTTTTATTGTATTGTCTTTGTTACTTGTTACCTTTACATGTTTAAAGTGAGATTTGGAAAGTTTTAATTTACGCAAGGAATAGGTCATTACAGCTATCTCTAAGCTATCACCTAGCTGTCTCTCTATCCTAATCTCTGATCTAATCTAATCTCTATTGAGGTACAAATGAGGGGGGATGCCCCTTTTATAGCTGGCCTAGTCCAATGGACAGCTCAGATTACAATCAGATGGATGGCTCAGATCGAGCCACATAAGCGCTAACCCTAAAAAGAGGAGTGGAATAATAAATGAACAATTAATGTCCACCATCCTCTAGAAGATTCCTGTCCAAAGACATGTTCCCACTACTTTTCTGACTGCAAATTGGATGAGTCTGGTCACCATTGCCTCAATTTCTTGGACTGGTATGGCAGGCACGTTCTTGATCTAACTAGCCTACAACCTCTTTTTCCTACTTGACGATGATTTTCTCCTTCCTACCACTGCATCTTGAGTTGCACGAAGCACGTTGGAGAACATCTTCTAGGTCATTGCTGGAGGATTTCAGACTTAAGAAGAATTCCTTTATTTTGTCCTTCAATCTATCATGATGTCAATCTCCAACGCCTAGGCCTTCATCTTTTCTTCCATCTTGAGCTTTGAAAACATTCCTTCCATGCCACTTGAGTTGGGCACATACTAGGTCTCAACACTTAGCCATTTCTTCCAAGTACTCACTTCATCTCCCCAAGTCATCATGCCTTGGCCTCGGTGTTCACCCTGCAAAACAAGCAAGGAGAAGAGCATCATAACACTTCATAATATAAACTCGCCTTACTTACCTGATTTTCATGCTTTGACTTCCAAGGTCTAAGTGATCTCCGGATCTAATAGGGTTCATCGTTTTTCTCTAGCCAACTTTGCTTTCTTTAGATTTTTTCAACATTTGTAGGCTGGGCGTATAACACCTATGCTTCATATTTCAATTCCTTAAACAAATTTCATCTTCCTCAAGGATGTATTTAAGAGATGCATTTTCATCTTATCGTTTCACTCTCATCATATCTTCATCTTTTCTCAGGTTCTTGATGTCTTGAGTTTCACTTCTTGAGGGTGTCTTCTTTTACTTCCATGATTTAGAGAAAATTCAACCCATCCTGAGCTTGGGTGCACTTGACTAGGTCCTTCTAGGGGCTTTGGAGAATTCTCATGCCTTAAAAAAATTTAAGTCCCTCCGCCTAGAAAATTCCATCAACCGGGTGCCTAGTTGAAATCTTCACTTTAAAATCTCTAGCAAGGTGTGAAAAACTTCAAAATCATCCCTTCATTGAAAGTATTCAATACCCAAAAGAAAATTCCCCTCAAAACGTGCAAAATTCATGTATCCACAGACGAAGGGGTACATTTAATTTTTTTTTTCAACCTTTGAAAAATATTTCACCAAGGTTTATTCTTTCTTCTCCTTTGGGCGTGCTTTTTCTTGCTTGGCCTTGAAAATCTTCTTCAATCTCATGAAGCTAGAGTATTCTAACTCATTCTTGCCAATTTACACATGCCTCAGTGAATTTTACATCCCCTCAAGCTTAGGCATATTTTCCTCTAGGGGTGGAATTTTATGCCTTAGAAAAATTTCCCCATCACTAGCTTGGGCGAATATAGGGGGTCTAGAAGGAATTTTTTGACACTTAAAACATTTTCCACACCACTTCCTTGATGAGGGCGCATTTAGGGGGTGGAGGAGGATTTTTCCCTGCCTTAGAAACTTTTTCCATGCCAGCCTCTTATCTTGGGTGCATTTCATGGGTCAAGGAGGAACTTTGAGACTTAGACAAATTTTTCATCCTTCAGCCTGTTGTAAGATGGGCGCATTTGACAAGGGGTCAAGGAATTTTGAAAATTTTGTCTTTTTCCCTGTCACTTTGGGTGCATTTCATGACCCCAACAAGAATTAGCAACACTTTAACTCTTTTTCTTCACTTTGACTAGATGAGGCCGCATTCTAGGGGTCAAGGAGGATTTAACTTTTTGCCTTAGAAAATTTTCTCACCCTTACTTCCTCCTTGGGCGCATTTAGGGAGGTGAGCAAGAAGTTTGACACTTGGAATTTTTTTTCATTAACTTGCCAGCTTCATCTTGGGCACATTTTTGGGGTAGGAGGAGGAATTATCAATGACTTAGAAAATTTTCCATCACCACTGAGCAAGTTGGGCGCATTTTAGGGGTCAAGGAGGATTTAACTCCAGACTTAGAAACTTTTTCATCCTATTTCTCCTTGAGGGCGCATTTTGAGGGTGGAGGAGGATGTTTTCATGCCTTGAAACTTTTTTCCATCACCTAGCAACTTGAAGATGGGCACATTTCAGGGGTCAAGCAGGACAAACTTCAACACTTAGAATTTTTTCAACCTTCTGCCAATCATGGGTGCATTTTGGGGGTCAAGTAGGAAGTTCTTCAGACTTAGGCGTTTTTCATCCTTCTGCCAGCTCATGTCTTACTATATTTAGTAAGTCCTCTGATTTTCATACCTCTGAAGCTTGGATTGATTTGGAATTTGCGCCACAGGATCTTCATGACCTAGGTGATCTGTTCACATTGCCGTCTCGAGCTGACTTACTATTTATAGCATGTTTCTAAAGGTGGTTTACTATTTATGGCAACTGCTTGATTTCGAGACTTCCACAACTCCGTTTGACGTGAAATATGAATGTCGTGACCCTCATCGATAGACTTGCCTGTTCACACTAGTGCTTGCTGCTGACTTACTATTTATAGCCTGTTTCAGGAGTGCCTTACTATAAATAGTAAGTGCTCCGATTGCCTTCAAATTTTACTGGTGAATAGCTTGAAAGATACTGATTGTAGTGGGATACATTGGTTTCCGAAAATTCTGGCATTTTACCCCTCGTTTTAGGCCCCAAAGCTGGAAACCCTAATTTGACTTGCATGTTGATCAAACGACCTCTGTTTGACTTCATTTTTGTTGCACTTTGCCCTGTTTGTGATACTGAAGTGTTGGGCAGCTGCTGGAATGGTCCTGCTAAAAATAGTAAGTCTCTAAAAAGTGATCATCTCCGTTTGCATGTCACATCACTGTGTAGCTCTTGAAAAACCCATAAAGACTAACCTTACATGCACCAGAAAGTCCTGCATGCAAACCCTAAAAATAGCCTCTAAAGACGACTCCTGAAAAAGGTCCTAATCCTAGTTTGCATGTTATACCACTGCGAAGCTTTCGTAAACCCCACAAAGAATGTCCATACATGCGTAGAAAATTCTAACATGCAAACCCTAAAAAAAGCCTCCGAAGGTTGAGTTCTAAAAGTCATTGTCTCATCTTGCATGTTATATCACTGCGTAGGTCCCAGAAAACCCAAAAAGAATCTCCATACATGCACTGAAAAACTTTGCATATAAACCCTAAAATTTTCTTTTGAAGGTGAACTTGCTAAAAATAGAAAGTTGTCAGTTCCAGCTCAAAACTTGCAGATAAGCAGTTTGATGTGTTCAGGTTGCAGTGTGACAGTTAGAACTTCAAAAGTGCTGAGAAATCGTTGCAAATTAGGCACTTACTAAAAATCGTCGCAAAAGTGCTGACTACGTTGCCAAACTCAAATTTCAACATATTCACTCCATTTGACTTTAAACTGACCAGAAGACTCAAAACCCTAATTCTCAGACTTAGCCAAAATTTCAAGTTTAAGCTCAAAGGCGGGCACATCCCTGGAAAGACAGATGGAACAAAAGAGAGACGACGGCAAAACGAACTAAAAACCAAGCCAAAGACCCGAACAAAGCAAAAAATTAGGGGGTCCCCATTTGCAATGGGGCGATGTGTGAAAAGGTCACAACAGGATCCTTTGTTGCTTCCACCATAACTTGCAATGTTAAGGTCAATTCTGGACTCATTCTATATTTAAAATACAACATATTTTATTGGTTAACAAGTTTTGTTGCCAGGGATGTTAGAACCATACTAAGTTAGCCAGAGTCACTTGTATAGAAGAATGGGATCAGTCAACTGCAAGTATTTATAGCAGAATCTCAAGGAAAATTTAAAGAGGATATTGATGTGTTAAAGAAGCAAAAGAACAAATGATATCTCTTGAAAATTATTTCAAGGGGAAATTACTAGCTTGTTTGAAATTTATGTTGGTCACATTATGTATGTGTATATGTGCCTCCTGAATGTTGAAAGATGTGCATTAAATGTTGAGAGACATAAAAACACATCTAAAAACATGGTAAATGATGAACACTAAGGGTGGATGCAGCTTTACAACTCGGTAAAAAATTGGAAGGAATGTTAGGTGCCAGAGGCAATTCTTTGTGACAAAGGTCTGCAGGAATTTCATCATGGACCTAATCTTTATACACTTGGGGATCAACATTTGAATCAGTATTTCGCAAATAATGTTGAGCTTGCAAATTTACAACTAATTGGAAAGTGCAGAGTGATGGATGCTATGGTGAAAAGTGGAAGAAATAATCTGATTGACTTGATACTGATACAATTTGATCTTAGAGAAAGCAAAAAGCCAATCTAGAGGATTTTTTGTTCAATTTTAATGGTCAAAATGTTTGTTTCTCACCATTATCTAATCCCTTCCTTCTTATGTGCACATTGTTTTTGTTTGTTATGGTGATATATCAAATACCTTTTCCTCTAATAGCAGTCTTCCCAAACTATTGGGAAAAAGAGGACATCATTGTTTGGGCAATCAGCTTCATCACCAAACATCCTTGTCAAAACAAAGATCACCTGGCCAGCTTTGCAAACAGATGCTAATTTTGAAAAAGCTCATAGCTTGCTCATGTTTTTATATTATATAATATGTTATATTCAAAGTTTTGAAAATTGAATTGCAAGCTAATACTGGAAGATTCCCTTTATTCAAAGATAGAGCTGCCAATCTAAAACTATCTTGGGTTGGAAAAGTGGAGGTCAAGGAAAAAGGTGCCACACTTCTTTAGTCTCATAGGGATGAAACTATCTCCAACCACTGTGATGACTTAACTCCTCTAGACAGACACCTTTCCTACTATGACTTCATATGAAATTCAAATGATAGGTGATGAAACAAGGCCAATTCATAATATAATAGGTGACAACCAATATTTGAAGCGACAAATGAGACAAAGGGTGGCGACTAAGGATGGTGCCTACAATGAAAATGATGCGGCTTGGGAAAGTTTGTATCTCCTTGTTTGACTTGGTCTATAGCTTACACGTCAACCTGTATGGATTTCTCTTAAGGAATAGCTACTTATCAATGATGCCATGCAAATAAATCAGTTTCAACTTTATCGGGCCTCATTAATATAGGCACGATTCATCCATGCTATAGCCAGCAGTGTATATGTATTGCAGCCCTTAGAACAATATTGCTATCAATTATATGTTCAGGAAACTCCTTTTTTAAACTCTCAGTCCCAAATATTAACACATTTAATGTTTCAACGAATATACCTTACTCCCATTGCTCCATATACCATATAGAAATATGTTCACAAATAACCCACATACTAAATATACTAGCACATCCAAACATTATTCTGAGAAAATAAATCAATACTTTTATTTTGAAACTTTTATTAATATATCTGAAATTTGTCTTCGTAGAAGACTTCCCAAATTTCACAAATAAGCCCCGTTGTGAACTTTGAAAAGAATCCACCCAATAGATGAATTGGGTTTTCATCCAACCCACCAACTCAAGTGCTTTCGTCCTCGAGTCTCCTGAAAGCTACACTCTCCAAAATGTTTCCAATCATAATTTTTCCAAAAGATGAATAATGCATTTCCTTTGCCTGCTTTTATATTCACTACCTTGCTAAAGATTTTGCATTTGTAAAGTGACTTTTATTTAATACTTGAGCACAACATTTAATAAAGTCACTTTAATAATTAATTAATTAATTAAATATAAAGGTCCAAAATATTATTTCAAGACAATTTAATATTTAATTAATTTAATTGACTTCATGGTGACTATTTAGAAATCAGGGGCATTACACAATCACTTGAAACCTAGCTTTTTAAAATCACTGAGTTCCTGATGTGGTCAAGGTGAGAGCATGTAATGTTCCTGGCAAAATCTGACTTTGTTTTCACCTTTTCTAGCCTTGGACATTTCATCAAACACTTGTTTTGCAAAGTCTGAACTTGCTGTTATAAATTTCTGATTACTTTGTTTTGATGTTGCTTGATGCTAATAATGTTTCAAGAGGTTCTCCAATGGTGCAAATTGACTAATAATAAAATAACAATAATATGCAATATGTTTTTGTGTTTTCCTAATGCACTTAAATGACACAACTTGATGCAAATGAGCGGCTACAGCCAAGTGACATTTCGTCATACATTTGGCATGCAACCTCCAAAGAAACTTTTATTGCAAAATAACTTCCCAGCTGATTACAATAAGGTATTCCTATGATACTTATGCAACTCCTACTCTTATTAAATGGTGCATGAACTAAATGCAAGCTGATTGTGAATGATTTGCCAAGACTTTTGGCTTACAATGACATGAATGTATGCGACTGTAGTTGCTGTTATAACAGCACTATTAGTATGAAATGATGCTAAAATATGAAGTAAGAAATGCATATAAAAAACTTGGGATCATATGCTGATGATGTAGTGCCTCTTCAATGAAGAAATGCCCTCCAACTGTTGCCGCCCTTGTTCTGATCTGGAAAGTCTGATATAAAATTGTGGCAGCTTGAATGTCTCTTCAATCACTTCAAATATCAGTGCCAAAACCTTGGAAAGGGAGGGCTCCAATACCCAAGTAAAATTGCTGCAAGGGGGTGCTATAATGTGCAAAAATCTGAATCATACAATCTGAAAGTCGTCCTCCATGTTGGCATAAAATGTTCCACGATTTTACCAATTTGCAGCAGCTTATCTCCTCATAGAAAATCGTCCCAAATGGACTAAAATCCGTCTCCAAACTATGCAATTAAATTCTGAGAATGATCTTCAATGGCTGCTATAATCGAACTCCTCAAATTGGCTCTTGGCCACAATTTGGCACAATGCAAGAGATTGAAATATCTCTCTTACCCAGCTAGGATTGGTGTTTCACAATCGAAACCGACACTCTAGAGTCTTCAAACCCTCGAGCAAGCTAAGCATTCAGCTTCAACTTCTTACCACGCAGATAATGAGAAAATGAATTCCAAATCAAATGTGTCCAAATGCTTAGCCAACAGCTTCTTAAATAGATTTCTCAAGAAGGCTTCAAGAAGCTTCTAGAATAAAATATTATTTTATTCTTTTAAGTGACTTTTTGATATTATTTTATTTTTAGTCACTTTATTAAATTAATTAAATATAAGGTCACCTTTAAATATTTATTTATTGTGATAACCTTACAAATAATTAATTTAATATTTAATTTAATTTAATTAAAATAATTAATTAGTCATCCTTATGAAATAAATATCAATATTTGGATCACTTAATCAATTAATTTATTTAAATTACTCCGCCTCCAATTCGGGGACATGACAGAGCATAATAATGGAATTACATTGAAGATATTGGTGGAAAGCTGACTAAATTACAATATAAGCAAAGTCATAGAATTGATCAAGCCAACATGGTTAATAGTGATTTGCAAATTTTAATCAAGCAAAAATGATTAATTGTGTTTTGCGAATTTTGATCAAGCCAAACTAGGTAAATGCAAGTGAAATTGCATCAATGCTAAAATGGCAAATTAAATCACTCGATTTTGATGCATGCCAAGCATAGCAGATAAATTACTGAAAATTAAGGAAATGATCCAGTAGATAAGCGGACCAAGATGTTTACAATGAAGAATAGGGATCTAGAAGTGAACTTTCCAAGATCTTCAGAATGTAGTACTAGAAAAGAAGGAATTCACTGAAATACCTTCCAAATTATTACAATGATTTTTAAATCTCCATGATTAGCACATTAAAATATTAATTTTCATTCAATTGCTGATAAGAACAATACTATAATAAGATGCCAAAATTATAAAATTAAAACTTCATTCATCTGAAAGGAAGCTTGCATCGGTCCATAACTGTACAACTGGAAATGGTTACTAGTCACCTCATTTTGTTTCAATATATCTTTGGATATAGTGTGGCTAGAATATTAACTTGACCTTTAGATTATAAACAATTATTCTTTCCAATAGCCGCATTAGAATAGTGTAGAAAACCCATAACTAGTAACAAACAATAGACAATTTTTGTCTTATTGTTGATGACTTAGCTTTTCGTATCCTCTTTAATATTCACCCTATTATGTAAAAAGGCAGCTCAAAATATCCTACGAGCCCTCCTTAAACAACAAGCAGTTGATAAAACTTAAAAGGTTAGCGATTCATCTTTTACTTGGTATGACATTATCCAAGTCTCCCAAATACTAATTTCTCCCAAAACTTCAATTGCTACCTTCACTAAGTAGTGCGCCAGCAAGGATGGGTGATTAGGCATATAAAATAATATGGCCCAAAGCTTTATACAATATCAACTTTCAATTCAGGAATTGGCTTGTGTAAAGAGGTTTGGCCACCAACCGCTCAAGTATAATCAATAATAACATCAACAAGGGCGACCTGTAGAAGAAAAGTGGCAGATATATTCCAGATTAAATCTCTATCAACTCAATGTCCACAAACACCCTTGATCTGCAATATTTATTCTAATGTTCCTACACAGTATAGCTGGGAAATCACCATTAAAAAGGCTGCAAACAATAAATAAAGTTGTATGGCTAGCTATAAAGATGTACGGCCAAGAAAGCTGAGAATGTTCAAGGCAGCACTAGAAATAAATTCACCCAAATACATATAAAATATATCAATACGAAAAATATCACCTCACTGCAGAAGGAAATTGTGAATTCATCTAATCAGAAACAAACAACTGCAAACCATAGAAACTTTTCACCAAAATTTGAAAACTACCAAACTAAAAAGTAAAAACAATGACTAGATACTGGAAATTTTTATCAGATGAAGCATAACTGCAATTCCTGTGTGGAAATGCATTGAAAAACTAGGAGTGTTTTCATACTCAAAGCTTACAAATCCATAGAGTTTTCGTCATCGGAGTTTACAAATCCAGATGGTTGTTGTGCTCAAGAAGAGAAGAATGCATGTACCTTCTTAAGAAATGAAACTGTTTCAAAAAGCAAGAAGACCTTTTTTCAAGCTACTCCTCTCTTTTATAACTTTATTTTGAGGAAATAAAGCACTATTATTTTCTTTTGGACAATTATCCTTCGAAGTTATAAAATATAATAAAGTGTCCTTTTTATTCACCTTTTCGCATCTTAGGTCTAGCAACACTTTATTTAATCATTTAGAACACCTTTTTTAATAATTAAATATAAGTCGTTAATATAAAATTACTTTTTCGACAACTTCATTTAATTATTTAAATATTTCTATAATTTTGAAAAAGGGGACATGATAGTAAAGCAATGTTTATTGAATAAACTGCAAATAAACTGAAGCTGCAGTTTTTTGCCTAGTTTTTTAGAAAACCTTGTCCTCTTGCTTTTAATTCTGGATTTTACATTTAGATTTTATTTTTTGAACTTTTCACTCAAGAAACAAACTTTTCCAGTCTTTCAAAGCACAGTTGAACAAGATAATAGGTGATCAAAAAATCAGGGCATGCCTTTGGAATAGCTGGTTTTAGGTTTCTGCATTCCCTTTTCACTGATTTTCATACATTTGGCATGAAATCCAATAGCAGTTTTTGTTTATATC
Source organism: Sequoia sempervirens (assembly GCA_007258455.2). Taxonomy (NCBI): domain Eukaryota; kingdom Viridiplantae; phylum Streptophyta; class Pinopsida; order Cupressales; family Cupressaceae; genus Sequoia; species Sequoia sempervirens. Next base: position 38,680 of record VDFB02185756.1, read on the forward strand.
TTTTAAGGATATTTTAGGTTTTTTTTTTTTAATCTTGTGGTGTGTTAACCATATTTTTCTTGTTTTGAACCTGAGTAATTGAATTCCATTTACACTTTCATTTTGCGATGTCAATAATAATACCATGTAAATGGAATGATGCTATGATATAAATTAAACATACAATCAAAAAAGTCAAAACACCTAGACAATAAGGTTGCTAACTGGCAAATGAGATATATAATAAAGCAAATTTCAAAGATCTAAATTTTAAGATATGCATCCAACTAGCATACCAGAGAAGATATTACAATACAGTAGCGGATCATCTTGCTAATGAAGCTAGCAGTACCCGCAAGAGGGTCAGATTGAAATATTTAAAAAAGATTTGAGAAATTTCCAGCAATGCTTGACAAGTGTTAATTGCAATGGAAACATCCATAATGCTCCCAACCAATTCATAACAGACCTCAAAAATATTGTAACCAGGAACAGAAGCTAATCTGTGTAAATAACTAAGATTCTGCTCAAATAATGGATTGATTAAGCTATCATCAGTCTGTAACACATCACAAAATAACAGGGCATCAATGTGGAAGGTGTACAAAATCATCATACACAACCAATGTAGGATTCACTTAGGGTAATAAATGAGTTTTTTAAAGGTCCTTTATCTTGCACATTAGTGGATCATGGAATTAGACAACTTAGTCAAGTATGAAGACTTTGTTAAGTACCTTCTAGGCATTGTTTGAACCTGCCATCCACTTTCACGTTACTATTATCCATTTTCACCTTAATATGATACATGACATCTTTGCATATGAAAAATACTGTCCTCATTTTCCTTATCATTAGAAGCTATGCAAGAGTAAGCTGAGCCGAACTGACGTAAAAAATGCTATGCTACCTATGTTGGTAGTTCTAGTTCCACTTAGGGCCAATCAACTGACAGGAATGTTCCAATTTATCAATCAGTCCCTCAATTTCATGTGGTCCACCCATGGAAGGAGATGGTGCTTATTTTGATAACAGATAATTTTTATTAATTAATAGATAACCTTACAAAAACCCAAGGTAATGCCTCAGAAAAAAGGTCTGAGAGTAATACAAAGTATGTGAATAAAAGTGATTATTTAAGCCAATAAAATAGGCAGAACTAGAATAATGTTTCACTAGACTCGTAAAAGAACATGATTTTTTATTTATTTTTCCTTTTGAGAGAATAGGTTTTGTGTATCTCAAGGGCTGGAGTGATTGTGGAAGACTGGTGTTTAAGTGATGGGCTTGCACAAGTATTAGTGAATCTTCCTTTTCTTTGGTGTTGATTCCAATTCCATCCAGCTGCTTGTACAGGAGCAAGGGTGTGGGTATTGATGTTCTACCCCTCATTTGCTTGGGCATTTCAACCAGGGAGAAACTCATGATGTTGAGGCCCTTTTAGCTGCAAGTTTTTTCTTCTTGTGTTGGATGGCTTCTGCTAATTACCTCCTTGTTAAGTATGTTGTGAGTAGCTTTTTGATTGTCTTAGTTGTATTTTAAAGGCTTTTCCAGATTTGCCTCAGAAGCTACAAGTATTCAGTTTCTTTCTTAGACAATATTGGATGGAAATCTGATCATCTCTGAAATGCTGGATAAGGTGAATATTTTGTTTTTAATTTCCTGTCCTTCACCCTTGGCTTCTATCATATATAATAATATATGATTAGTTGTATATTGTCATTAATGTTTACCAATGCAGTGTGGATTAAGGAATCCTTACATTGAGATATATTGGGATCAAAACAAGTGGGTTTTTTAGGGGAAGGAGAGATCAGCTGCATACTGTTCTCATTTTCAGTATTTACCTTGTCCCAGCAGAGATGAATAGGGCTAATGACCATTTCAGCAGTAGATTCAATTGGGATATTTGGGCTCTGATTTTAGGGAAAGAAATAGTATGGTCTGCTCTAAACGCCACTTCACACTTAGATAATGAATTTAGCTTTTATGATCTTCAACATTTCTGGATTTGAATGGACACTGTCATATTCATTATTCAAATTAGCAGCCAAACATCTTAACCTACAGGTGGTGCCAATTCTACAAGAAAACAAAAGATGGTAAAAACTGGAAAAATAAAACAGTACCCACACCTGAAAGCCTTGGTCGAAAAAATTGTCATAGAAACCAAGGCTCGGTGGGTCAACAAGCCACATGATCATGAGTTGAAGTCTGCCCTTCAAAAGGAAAGAGTGGCTGAAATATTGTAGATGCTTTTCTCAAGCATGTGTGACTTTGAACTCTACCTGGCCCACATGATATGCAGTTCTGACAGAGATACGTGTGAATCATTTGTTTGCTACATGGATCAGGAGGTTTGGATTACTTATACACCAGTTGATTTCACTAGAGTTTTGGGGTACCCTTGTTGGGAGCTTTAGTGCAAAATTCAGCTAAATAGCAATGAGACACAAGCACAAACAGACTTCGCTATTCAGAGTCTATGTCAAGCAGACATGACTAGTACAGAGGTGGCATGAATGTGGGCTAAAGGTAATAGATGGTTGAGGAAGGAACATTTGGTCATTGACGACTGGTTTTGCATCATGAATTTCATCTGTAGTAGGGTGGTTAGGTCTACCCAGGCATCGAATAAAGATGTGGATGATAAATTTCATGGCAGGGCTGCGTTGGGGTGAAGTCTATAACTAGAGGGAGTTGGCCACTCAGATTCATGAATTTCTCTCCTTGAAGCATAGGGGTTCCCATATGACCCAACATGATATTAGATTGTTTTGAGATGAAGTATATACTTAGGTGATGCTTGATGGAGATCTCAAAGTGGATACCATTTATAATCCTTCTTGGCCATCTGTTTTTAGATGAAAGCCTTTGGGTAAACATCTAACAGATGCTAAGGGGCAGGCTGATGCCCAAAAGGTTTAGGTAACCAGCCAAACGCTAAGAAATGCAAGCAGGTGGTTGTAGAGGAAGCAATTCTGTATTCATTCTGGTTTTCACTTCTATGCATGATTCTAGTTGCCAACAACAAAAATTCTGCATTGAATGTGTATGCATAGGACCTTGACCCAAACATTTTTACTTACAGTGAACTGTTATGCAAGTTATTATGTTCTTCAAGAATAGTGGCAGTCTACACACAACTGTAAACAAGTATGCATGTTTTGAACTGTTGAACTATTTCAGAGATGAATAATGGTTGTTTGATTATAATGACGTAGTAAAAATTTCAGGATGGTCACATTTAATTGATTATCATTGCAGTGCCAATTATTTATCATGTTCATCGTGTTCGTGATGGAAACAGTTATTCTACTCGACATGTAGAAGCAATACAAAAAGGGAATGTTATATTCACACTGTTTGCTTCATTCCAGGTAATTTTGCCTCTTAATGGTGGATCTAGGCATCAGTTTTCTTCAAGAGTAATAATGATTTTTTTATCCTTACAATTTAGTTATAATTTTCAATGTTCATATATGTTTGGTTAGCATGCTATATTTTAATAAATCTTGTGTTGAGTTATATTTTCAGAATAAAAATTTAGATTGGTAATGCCTTATTTTTCAGACACTGTATGTTATACTATCACATTTGATTATTATCTTGAATTTTGCCAGATCACTTGATTTCTGACGAAGTAGCATGCATCCTTTGTTATTTTTTGGATTGATGTGATTCCTATCATATCTTAGCAGAGTCCTTGCCCTTGCATGGTCCAATTTGAAAAATGATTTTTATAATGATCCATGTTATAATCTTTAGTCATAATAGCTTCTCCCAGTGTACTTAAAGAGATAGCACAAGGAAAACAAGCTATAGATGTAATTTTTAATGTGATACTATAACTCAATAAGTCTGATATACATGTCCCCTCAAGACATAAGAGTAATGCGATTGTTAACTTATCTATGAAATGGTACTTACAGCCATGCTAATTAGTGAGGATGAAATGGTCATCCTAAAATTTCTGTTGGAGGAGCTAACATTTGTAGTGCACTTGCATTGATATTTTGATGTATTTTGAGTGTGTTGAGGATGATGTTAGAGAAATCCAATCACATACTAGTACCTTTATCCATTGGGCAATAGAGTCTCTAAATTTAATCAAACATGTAACAATTGAAAGCAAGGTAATGCCTTAATCAAGTCACCACAAAAGACTATGCTCTTCAAAATGCACAGGCAAGCTAAGCTCTATATATACATTTAGAATAACAATAAGTGGTTACAAAATATTAAGTGAGTCTACTTAGTGATCCATGAATATGCCCATACACTTCCTTTATTATGTTGGAAAGTTACCTTAGAAAGGCTTTGCAAGGACTGTACAGACTTCTAGTTGAAAAACTAAACATATATCTAGAAATGCATATCATACACAAGGAGACACTCAACTAAGGTTGATTCTGCCTTTAATCATTTGATCTTCAATGTTTAGAAGATGTTATTACAGGTTTGGAATAAACCTAGATCATTACTATACAAAAATAGCTATGAAATATGCTAACCAATTTTTTCGAAGGAATCACACAACATAACCAAAGATAGATAACTGGATTAGCGTTAGCATCAAACTGAAATTTGAACTTGGAATGAAAACTACTCAACGTCAAGAATGTGCACTCAAGATCCCACTGAGGGCGAGGTGCTAACATATGACGGAGTGTTGAAATTTGAAATTAAGAACTGATAGGCGGATAACCAGCCATGAAAAACATTTCCACACTACCACCAAACAGTGGGGGGAAAAGATTACAATAAAAACAATTCGTCCGCTGCGGCGGGCATCCACAGAGCTGTGGGGATTCACCACTATGAAAGTGGGTATAAGTGAGTTACAAACAGTTTATCCACACTGGCGGTAAACCATCCAGGGGTAATTTAATGAGAATTTAATCAAGTAATTGCAGCAATAATAATGGGTTAGATTAGTACTACTAATCAGAACCTTACAATTTCAAAAGAACTGCAAACACATGAATTACATTGATAGAGAATTGAGATAAGAAGATAAGAATGAACTCCAATAATGTTCTTTGTTTTCCAATGACAGAAATATGATTAAAACAGGAAATTTACGAATCTGATGTAAAATCCTGAGTTCTGGAAATTTATAACAGCAAACTGGAAATCAGTAAAATACTCATAACTCACTCATTTCACCTCCGAATTGATTGAAATCTGTTGCAAAGGTCTCTCAGAAGGTAGGCGACCAAACCAGGAGGAAGAAACAGCAGCAAATCACGTCCTTTATTTTTTTGGCACAATTCCCAATGCAAACTGAAATGTACGGCCTCCTTGAAAAATCGATTTTGCAAGTAAAAAATAAATACTTGGAATTAAATTCCAATTCTTTGTGGAAGGTGGCGCCTTGTATCAACAATTGGTTTGCCAAAGTACCCAGAACGAAAATAAAATCACTCCGATAGATATGAACAAAAATCAGCTTCAGCTGTAGCAAAACCAGGAAACCAAAACTGTGAAAATACTCCAAAATTCTTTAGTCTTTGATGCTCAATCTGCTAGTCTGATGTTGAGAAGCAGCAATGTAGCCAACTAGGTGTTATATTGCAAACACGAAATTGGATGAAAGGCTAGGAGGTAGACATCCTCGAAGCAATATGTCAATTGTCATTTCGACAGCATAACTTTAGCATAATTTTCATGGATGAAATGCTGGAGCAAAAGCCTTCCTTAAATAAGAGCTCACAAAACTCTTCAAATGCCTGAGAAGCAGCTCAAAAGACACAAGAGACCTTTCCAAATCCCCAAAAACATTCGACTTCCCAAGATGGCGTCCCAAAAAGCCTCATAAGAAATTCACTTTATTCAAAAAATCCACTTTTATAAAAGTGGCGTCCAATTTCAAGCTGAGGAAATATTTGAATAAAGAATATATAATCTCATAATGAGGGCGTACCCTTCATGGCCCCACTTTTAAAAACAACTTAAGTTATCTCCTTAGGCCAAGGGGGGTGTCAACAGTGAATTAAAACATAATGCCTTTAATTAAATATTTTTCACCAAATAAAGCTTTCTGAAGACCAAACCAATATAACAACAACTGCTCCAACTGCAAAGGACTAAGAATAGACAACTTCAACTGCCACAACAAGCATTTACTAAAAATAGTAAATAACATGAAATGCCACAAACTCCAAGCCAAGAAACCCTAATTTCACCTCATTCCAGTCTACGGGTTCCGGAATAGACTGATGAATTGCACTGCTAATCACTGATGAGAAGGGGACATTACAAGCTACATCTAGAACTGAAAATTGAAATCGTAGGGCTTCCTTTGAATATCTCTCTTTTGCTGACTCTGTCACTGCTTATCTCTTGTCTAAAATGTTATGATCCCTTCAAAACATGGTTGCCAAAGCAGATATACCCCAGGTAGGGGAAGCATGCAGGTTGTCAGAAGGCCATACTGCACAAGTAACCCTAGCTATGAGCATATCCAACACCAAGACGACAAGTGTCTTCTGTGAACATGATTTGATTTTTATGAAGCGTGAAAAGCTTTCCTCTAGCTTGCACTATACATTTGCATTGATGATTTGTGGGTTTCAGTGCAACAACGACCTCAATCACTCACAAACTCTGTTGTGATTGTGTCTAAGAAGTGTTGTTCTGACAAAGGGGGTTTGCAGACCATAAATGAGATGGGGATGTTGTTTTTCTGCCTTCGATTTGCACCAAACAACATTTAAATTCTCTTTTGGAGCTCCACAAACTGAAATTCGGTACTTGTAGGTGTTGTTGCAGCATTGATGGCGTTTTCTGGGAGACGTCACTTCATTTCTTTCCTTCTGTAGAAATCTGACACCCTTTCAGATGTCAAAATGGCCTTGATTAGGATGTAACGAAACATTAGGCAACAAAGGGATATAGAGGGTCATCGGCCTTAATTCATCTGATGGAAATTCGAGCCTTCACTGGACATACTCATTTTTCAGAGGCTTAAAGCTGGCAATGCACATGGCATCCAAGAACTGCAGGTTGAAAATGGTTCATAATTGGCTATGAAATATCTGAATAAATGTGATTTACTACTGACTTATTGCTGGAAGTTGCACCTCATTGAGAAGGTCTCTTTGTGATGACAGATTTGAAACAATCTCACTTACACAAATTCCCTTCCAAGATAATCAACTTACCAAATCATTCTAAATTTATGACCAAGGCAACTATGTGAAGGTCTGCTAATTTACTTTATCATGCACTAGCAACCCTGTGGAAATGTATTTTTTTCTTTGCTTGCCAGGAAAAATGGGTTACAACAAAAATTAGAAAACCCCATTCAAGCTAAAGTTCTGAGCTGCTTCGAGTTGCAATTGTTTCTAGCTTAATGCATTTATGATTTGGCCATTTCTAGTCTTACTCATCAGGGTTTGAGGACATAGAATTCTACTTTGTTCAGATGGTTGCTCCACGAGCTTCATCACTTGAACATTCTACTCTGACATAGCATCAACAGCTTTGCAACTTTCCAGACCATGACTTGTTAAAAAATCTCAGCTTTATATTGGCTGAATCAACAGTTGCAGTTTGAAGGCAATTAATATTGTACATATTAGCAAAAAAAAAAATTTAGGAATAACTTGGTAAACCAATAGATAAAGCTTTTTTCAATATGTATACGTAAACCAATACATATTGTACTAAATGAAAGAAAAAAAAAAACTCAAAAAAAGCTATCAAAATCACTGTTGTAAAAGCAAAAAATAACAGTGTAAATGAGCAGGATTGACAGAAATGCAGGTTTAATAAACAATAATCACAATCAGGGTTGGGTTAGGGTTAGGGTGTACTAAATGAAAACAAAAAGTTATCAAAATCACTGTTGTAAAAGCAAAAAATAACAGTGTAAATGAGCAGGATTGATAGAAATACAGGTTTAATAAACAATAATAACAGTTGCTGTTTGAACCCAATTAATATTGTACATAGTAGCAAAAAAAATCTTGGGAATAACTTGGTAAACCAATAGATAAAGATTTTTTCAATTAGTTGGGTTAGGGTTAGGGTGTACTAAATGAAAAAAAACCAAAAAAAGTTATCAAAATCACTGTTATAAAAGCAAAAAATAACAGTGTAAAAATGAGCAGGATTGACAGAAATGCAGGTTTAGTAAACAATAATTGCAATCAAATTGTTTTTACGAAATTTGTGAAAAACTCATAATTCCTGAAAAACTGCAATTAAACTTCATTGACCAAAAAGTGGGTCAACCAATTGATTGAAAAAATTGGAGATCTTTGGGGGCAAAAATCAGCAGCAAGGCTTAGTGGAGATTAATTGGGATAAATTTTTTTTTTTTTTTAAGATTTCTGTAACTATAGATTATACTTGCATGCAGCTATTACATGATTGTTGTCAATGTGTTTTTCTTGCTGTTAAGGCATTTTCAAATGCTTCATAAGACATTTATAATTTTTTAGTAGTAACTTGACAGTCATCTACAAGTGATATTTTTGGGAATCAATTAGCTATTCTTTTTGTTCTGGTTATTTTCTTA
>VDFB02185756.1:47285-70836 GCA_007258455.2 Sequoia sempervirens
TGCCAAGGCATGCATTATAGCTAGCATCTCCTTATCATAAATACTGTAGAGCCTCTCTGGCCCTCTGAGTTTACGGCTCTCATACACAATAGGGTGCTTGTCCTGCATAAGCACCGCTCCAATGCCCTCACCTGAAGCATCGCATTGAAGCTCAAAAGGCTTCGAAAAATCTGGTAGTGCCAACACTGGACACGTAGTCATCAGCTCCTTGAACCTCACAAAACACTCCTGTGCCTCAGGAGTCCAACAGAATGCACCTTTTTTCAACAAATCCGTCATAGGTGCTGCATGACGTGAATAACCATTCACGAATCTACGATAAAACCCACACAAACCAAGAAATCCTCGCAACTGTGTAAGGTTCGCCGGAGTAGGCCAGTCTATAATAGCGCGGATCTTCTCAGGATCCATCCACACTCCCTCTGCACTGATGATATGACCTAAGTAGAGCAACTCGGTCATCCCCAAATCACATTTGGACTCCTTGGCGTATAAGGACTCCCTCTCCAAAATACTGAGCACGATCTCCAGATGAGCCAAATGCTCCTGCCAAGTCTTGCTGTAAATAAGAATGTCATCGAAGAAGACAAGTACATATCTCCTCAGCAATGAACGGAAGACCCTATTCATGGTGGACTGAAATGTCGCTGGCGTGTTGGTGAGCCCAAATGGCATCACCACAAACTCGAAGTGTCCACAATGACAACAGAATGCAGTCTTCTCAATGTCCTGCTCACGAACCCTGATCTGATGATATCCTGACCTTAAGTCTATCTTCGTGAAGTAGCATGCACCATGGAGCTCATCAATAAGCTCATCTATACGAGGTATTGGGTACCTGTTTTTGATAGTCCTCTTATTCAAGACTCTGTAATCTATGCACATGCGAAGGGTGCCATCCTTCTTCACCAGAACAACTGAAGAAGCGAATGGTGATTTACTAGGTCGAATGTGACCCATAGCAAGCAACTCCTTTATCGTCTTTTCTATCTCATCCTTCAACCTCTTAGGATGCCTGTAAGGAGTGATCATGACGGGCTTAGCGCCCTCCTCGAGCTCAATAATGTGCTCAATGCCCCTGTCTGGAGGTCTCCTTGGCGGAATATCACTGAATACCTTCTCGTGCTTGACTCTCAACTGCTGAATGTCAGGATGATACTCAGTTTTGTGATGTCCCTCCTGTATAGGTGCCAATGTGCACTCGGCAGCCCACTCTACCATGTCATGTCTCATGAGCCTCTCCATCCGACGAAAGGAAATAGTCTTGACATTGCTGTCCCGAATGGCTTTCAGGATATGTGTCTTCCCATCGACATCAAAATGAATCTCCATGTCTTTGAGACGAAGAGTGACTTCCTCAAGGGAATGAAGCCACTTCATGCCCAAGACTAAATCGATATCCCCCATGTTCACCACGTAATAATCAGCCTTGAACTCATAGTTGTTCAAACACAAGGGGAGATCCTTAATCATTCGATCACACCTGAGAGTGTAACCGTCTGCCACCTTGACCCTAATGCCTTCGAACTCCTCAGTTATGAGTCCGTGTTTCTCCACAAATCTAGCATCAATGAAATTGTGGGTGGCTCCTGTATCAAAAAGGGTAATGACCCTTTGTCCTGCCAAAACTCCACGAAGTCGGAATGAACCCTCCTACTGAATGCTAGATAGACGGGCCTCCTGAATCTGAAGCTTTGACTCTGCCTCTGCCTTAGGCTCTGAAACCTCTGACTCTAACTCCTCAGAACTCTCCTGCTGTTCGGAATTTTCTGATTCCGAATCCTCGTAATAAGCCCACATCACTCGATTGGCCTTGCCCTTAGGCCGCAAAGGACAATCATGGTTGGCATCATAGGGACCTTTGCAGTAGAAGCAAAGCTTCTTCCTACGTAGATCATTAAGAGCCTCTCAATCCAAAGGTGGTGCTGCTGATTTGCCCTTTGAATCATTCTTAAAATCTGATTTCTCTCTGTTTTTATTGAAGCCCCTATTGTCCCTGAATGAAGAATTGTTTCTGGAGTTGAATTTACTAGATGGTACTGCCAACTCCATGCTACGCGCCTTCTTCATTGCTTCCTGTAATGAAGGAGGATCAAAGGCTTTGATCCAACCTCTCAATGGTTCCGTCAGTCCCTCCATGAAAAGCACTACAAGTCGCCTCTCTGAAATATTAGGAACCATAACCGACAATCTCTGGAAGTCACCAATGTAAGACTCCAAACTGCCACTCTGTCGCAACTGAGCCAAATCTCTGAAATAGGATTCTGGATCCTTCCTGTCAAATCATTCCACCAACCTGTCAACAAACTCCTGATATGAGGTGATCCGATCATGCTGGAGTGTCACCATCCCGTGGTGCCACCAATCGTAAGCTACCCCCTGAAGATGCAATGTCGCATACCTGATAGCATCTCTCTCAGCCATCGGACGCAATGTGAGGAAAGTGCCTAGCTTACTGATCCAGGCCTAGGCTGTAACCTTGCCACTACTATCGAACATCGCTAGATTGAGCCTGTTTGTAGCATGCTTCAGATCATTATTCTGGTGTCTAGGTCTCCAATCCTGTCGACCTCTGTGATGTTCTCTCCTCTGTGTGATGAATCGGTCAAAAGTGATCCTCTCTCTTACATCAGGTGGTATTAACTCTCACTCCTCGTTCACTGCCATAAGTGTATCTGCGAACAACTCCTCATGCTCCTCACCTGCAATAGCCTCATCGGGCTCCTGTCTCACAAAAGTAGGCCTAGTGGGCCTGTCTGCCGTCCGTGAAATAGTCCTAGGTGCTCTCCGGGATCCTGCATCACTCCTGTCCTCGTCACGATGTGGTGACGGTCTCCTCGGCGTCCCTAACCTCTGGATTGCCACTGCCAACTGCTGTAGCACATCGTTAGACTGCCGTTGACCTGCTCGTAAGTCTCTGAGAGTGTCTAAAACCTCTGCATCGTCCTGATCCCTAGGGTTTTGAGGAATATCATTTCTAGGAATATCTGTTCTGTCAGCCATGTTTCCCGGCTACCTGATCAAACACTGTTGCCTGTCAATCAAGGCTCCTACGAGTATAATACCTGTGAGACCCAACCTCTTGTGGCTGCATAAGATTGCTAAACCCTCAGGTTGGCAGGATTTAGCTCTGATACCACTGTAGAAACCCCGGTTTCCGCTAACTTCTGAAAACTGACTGTTTTTTATTGTGTTTGTGTATTTTGGTTTTTTTGAGTTTTTTGTGCATAAATGATATAATGCGATTTTGCAAGAATTTGATATAAAATTCAAATAAAATCATACAACTCTGGAAATGATAGAATCTATTGAAAAATGTTGATGCCAGACTATTTATTTATCTTTTGGAATGATTACAAATAAGATCCAATAACATGCAATTAAAAAGGCAACGATATTTTGATGAAAACCTGATTATTGCAGCAAGCTGAAAGAGTACATGAAATGGTACGGCTTCAATATAAATCTACTTCTCCCTCTGTCTGATGCTCAAGAAATGGTCCAGAGGTTTAGGCGCCACAAAGAATGAAGACAGAAGACCAAAAGAATGGGCGATTTGCCCAAGACAAAAGTACGGCCTAATACTGAAGAAGTACGGCCTGCAGCAATGGTACGGCTCTGTCACAGCAGCAAGTACAATTTGTACGGCTCTTTGAAATCAATGTCCAGATCTTAGAATAATATGCGCCTAGGTTTGAAGAATGCTTTATGGCTAAAACCCAAACAAAAACTTTGAAGATGAATGCTCTGTGAACGTTCTGTGATAACTCCTGAATGAAGATATCTCTCTGAAAGCAATAGATTAGCTGATATTTCACAGCCTCTGAATCGCAACACTGAAGATGGCTCGTTCTCCAATGCCTGTAGACAACTGAAACCCTAGGCTTCGTTCTCCAGAAGAAGACTTCATCCAAATTTCAATATTCAACATAATGGCTTGAATTCCAATGAAAAACCCTTATATTCCTCAAAAGTGCGACTTTTCTCAATTAGGTATCATTTAAATAAATTCAAACTTCTTTTAATTTTTCAATAGTTTTCAATCACATTTTTAATTATAAATTATAATTAAAAATAGCCCCTTCAATGATGGTCGACCCCCTTCAGCAAAATCACTTAAGTTATAATATTTAAAATATTATAACTTTATAATATAAGCTCCGAATAATTAATATTTAATTAATCAATTAAATATTAATATCTCCCTCAAAATATATCCGATTCACGAACCGTCTGAAGCTGGCGAATAAGTGAGTGATTCTGCACATGACCAAACCATACTGCTAAAAATAGCAGGGGTGCCTCGCTGAGTGCCAAATACTGCTAAAAATAGCAATTCAGGCAAATGATGTCCGAATGAGCCCGAACGAAAGCCAACTGATAAAATTCTGACAACCGAAGCCAAGCCAAGCTCCGACAAGACCCTCTATCCATCCTATCAGCCTACGAGGGTCGCATAATAGGCTAATCATCAGCTCTGAGTGATGTCAACTGGAAGGGGACATGACAAGCTTCCCCTCCTAATTTGAAGAGCACTCATTGCGTAGTGTGCATATCTGTCCGTACCAACTCTTACTCCAGAGGTGTTAGTTGTTACGCCAACAAATTGCCACCAACCTAAAAGGTTTCAGAATCGACAAGTTACAGGTCAGTGATTATCGTTATTGAAGGTTTCTGAATTTCATTATTCTATCTATGTTTTCACCTGTGCATGTAAATTGGAACAGCTGTATTGTTTTGAAGGAGATTTATAATAGCTGTAATAATTTTAAGGGCAGTAGATTGAGCCAATCGGTTTGTTATACTGTCTATGAATTCTATATTTTTATGAATACTAGCAAATGCAAAGTTATATGAATCTGCATATATACAAAACTAGCATCAGACCCCTGTTTATGCAAATTGTTTAATAAATTTACTCTAGATTGATAAGAGAAATCAAGCAAGTATTGGTAAAAATAGAGTGAGGAATCTTACATATTCACTTAACTTAAAAAATGAGTATTTTAACTCAATTGAATTAGGAGAAAGTGAATTTCTTCCCAATCTTAGTGAAACCAAATCCAACTTCATAAAAGAAGATCCAGGCTCTTAGCAGCATACAAAAATAGCAAAGCCACAAACATTAATGCAAAAGCTTGTATGGCTTGAAACAAACAGAAGTAGCTTGAAGGAACAAGAATAGTTGGAAACCAAATTCACTTCCACGAAAACACAACAATATCCAATGGGCGAGGAGCTTAGCTCACTAGCCAAAAGCCTCAACAAAGTTCCTAAAAATTGACAACATGAAAGAACCAATAGGCGACCAGCATGGAATATAACATTAATAAACATTTGCCATACATTGTAGCTGAACCAACTTTATTATGATAGGTATAAATAATTGGCAAAAATTTTCCCTCTATTATACTTGAATCAATAAATGAGTAATAAGGTGGACATAAATTTAATAATAAATAAGATGGGGCTAGATAAATCACATGTGGCTTGAATTGTAACCAATAGCTATAGTGTTTGTTGGCCATCATCTCCAGTAGAACAATTTCATTAGGCTGGCTTCCTCTATACATGCCCTCACACAAGATGCGATGGTCCATCTCAATTCAATGCTAGTGGGAGCATACTCTCAAATCTCAATTGCTTGAGAGGGATCCTCAATTGGTGTGACCAATCATATTGGAGCTAGTTAGGTTGAATGATGATGCCATCCATAATCTACAAGAAATTCTCAGCATAGAAGATGAGTTTGATACAAAGGCTAAGGAGGAGAGGCCCAAGTGAACTAGAAATATTCATAGTAAATATCATCTTTGACTCCCCAAAATCACCACCTTAGAGGAAAGAAGACGAGGAGGGGCATCTAAGCAATAGTGGACTTGAAGGAGCTAATCAATAGAGATGTCAACGGACTAAAAGAGAGAAATGGCCTTAGCATACGAAAACTGTCAATGTCTAGTGGGGCCAATGGAGGCAATCTTCTTAAATAGCCATGGTGCTAAGTAAGATTACCTCATACATCTACAAGTTGAATCATCCAAGGATTCAAGTCTATGGATGAGGAAAGTGACCCAAAAGACAATTTAGTCATAGGAGATGACCACCAAACTCAACTTGTACAATGCACTAACGAACTATCTACTTGCGTGAAATCATACAATGCAATATAAGAGTTTGGACCCTCTTGATCCCAGCCAAGTAAGCAACCGCCAAGCTGGGGCCCCTAAACCTCTAGACCATAGAGAATTGAATTGAATTGATTTGATGATTGAATTGAAGAGGTACATCTTACTATCTATAATATATCTGAAAACATTGTCAATCCAACATATAGAAAGAAGCATAACCCTAACAAAGGTGCAACTAAGATGCAAGTGTAACACTGAATGAAGATCATGTGAAATGGAAACCCTACTAGATATAAGATATTGTGGTCTCGATTGGCTCCATAGGAGAACTAGAACCTAGAAAGGTTGTCCCTAGTAGTGTTGAAGAACATACCCCTAGTTTTACCAAGGTTCACTATCAGCCGCTTAAGCTCACAAAAGTGAGCAAGGGCTTCAAGTTATCTCAACCAGCACATGACAACATCATCAACAAAGAGAAATGCAACAATCAAGACATGATGTAACAAATATGGTGCCAAAGAAATCCATGAGATCATCAATGTAAAAAACAAAGAGAGTCAAGAAGAGAGGGAACCTCTACTTTGACTCTGATGGTACTCTTAACATATAATACATAGCTAGGAAAATTGTTGAAATTTTTTTCAAATCCATAGGAGAAGAAATTTTGAAAAATATTTTTTTTCAACTCATGAGCATTCACAGAAACCCAGCACAAAAACTTTGCAAAATTTGGTGAATACTCACTTGCCAAGTTTTTTGAGAGTTACTTTCCAATCATGTTTGTGGCTTGCGAGTTCTAGAAGTTAACAATGAAATTTTAACTATGGCTTGAATTATGATTGAAAAGTTATAGCAATACCAAGGTCAGCTATTTTTTTGGTATTCTATTAGATAATTGCCCCAATTTGCCATCTTTAACAGTTATACTATTAGCAAGGATGCACACCTACTAAATCACCACGCCAATACAGTATTACAACTCATTTAACTTTATTTTATAGGAAGTTTTGAACCTCTAGTAACATTCTACCTGAACAGCTCATAAGCCATATGAACTCTAAAAAAGTAACACGATAGTAGAGGTACAAAGAAAACATTACATTCGAGAAAAAATATTCAAGAAAAAGCAGCAGTGGAATCTTTTCAAACAAACATCTCAAAGCAGGTAGTATTAAATAGCTTTCATTCTATAGAAAAAGAAACACTATTTTGTATGGAATTGGCTTTTCTTTACCACATTCGAAAGAATTCAACTATGCTGCATATGTTTGAGACTATTTCAAAAGGGATGTATGGAAAATAAAATTGAGAGATTGATTGGAAAATGTCCTGAGTAATAAAAGCTCAATGATGAGAATTAACTCTTTACAAGACAGAGAGGTGTAACAACCTTAGCTTTTCGCTGATGGAAAATGGACTTTCCTAAAATCATCTTATAAGGTGAATTCCTTAACATATCCCTTGAGGAAAATAAGACAACGATACTCTAGCATACTCTTTAAGCTTGAGTAAACATATATTCAAGACTAAATCCATGACTATTCATTGTTCTTTCCCTTTGTTTTATAGGTGATAAACAACCAGTCTTTCACATGCCATAATTTTAATATCCATAACCTCATGGATGCCAGAAGAGGAGATGGATTGAACAAAACTTTGAAAATGAAAGTGGTTGTCAGTGTTTATTGTTTTGTAACATATACGGATTTAGCAGCCAACACATTCTCTATCCCACGTCCTTTCCTCTCACTAGAAGATTTGCGTTCATATTTGTTCATATTTGTTTCATATTGGAAAAGAAAAGGCACAAACCTGTATTCCAGGAAAACAATGCTCACAATGCAAAAAGATAAAGAACGAGCATTACCTTCTAGAAAAAGGAATGCAAGCCTTTAGAAGAATCAGGGAAGATAGAAGACAGATAATTGTATGAATTAACTTCACAGGGTTAGATGTGCAAGTTACACTAATGGAAATGCACTAACAAAGTAAATTATGTAAGTTCTATACCTGTGCAAAGCTAGGTCATCTGAGAGCTTTCCTCTAGCCCTGAACCAATATTGCTGTCTGCATCAATATATATGTATTCAGGAAACCATGTCATTTTTTAAGACACAAAAAGCTTATAAAATGGAAGGAAACTTATTGTGCTGTTTCAAACAGTTTATTGACTAAGCATATTTTCAATCAAATTGTATTAACTCTCATGAATTCAACCTTGGTTCTCTTGGAACAAAATGAACATCATCATGAGGTTCACAAAATCGTATCTCTATAGGCCACGGAACACGCTTTTTTTGAGCTAGTCTTTTCCTGTTGGACCTGTTGATGAACATGGAATGGTAAGGACATGCATAAATGAGTAACTATTAAAAGGCCAATCTGAGAAATGAGATCAAAATAACTCAGCCACATAAATCCAAGATAAAATATCTTACACAGGGATTCGAGGATCAGTGAGGTAGCTTTCTAGAAGTTTCTCCCTTGATACAAGCTACAATCAATTTTGTTTTAAAGACTCAGTTCTGATAGTCTTAAACAGGAGATTATAATTAACTCAAAACCAAGAACAAGATATCTGTTCTGATACCGTATCAGGATCAGGTGCATTTGGCATAGGTTCATGGTGCTGAAATCCATGTTCAGGCTTCTGCAAAGAATGAAGTTAATAGTATTATTACAGGATAGTTTGCAAGAACACGAATTACTATGCCTACCAGAAATTTGTTAATTAATTTCAGTATATGCAGATGTAACCTCTACAAAATGAAATCATAGTTGGGATAAACAACTAGTGGTAGCATTGCAGAAAAGTTTGATATATAGATTCCTACCAATTAGGAGAAATCACATCAATTTGCAAACTTTTCTGGTTTGACTGCTTCAGTATAGACTTAACCAGACCTGATTACATTTAGATATGAAGGTTTTAAAAAATTACATTGATTCTTTGTAAATCAGTTCATAATATGAGATGTTTAACTCTCCTCGCTTTTATCTGAAGAAAGCCTACCAATGTGATATCCCTAAGTAATATTTGATTTTGTAAGCACTACAAGATGCACGATTTCTCAAGAAAAAATCAGTTGTAGGATGGGCTGAGTTTTCAAAACCATTACCTAATTAGTAAACAGCCTAAAAGAGATAGATGCTAAGCCTCTACAGCATATTTTGGTTGAAAGATGGGAAAGCTCAAAGAAACTGTACAACTAAATTCTGGAAGGAAAATCCCTCTTTTTGGTGAAAAACTGCAACTCTTGCTCCTATTATAACAAATACATATTGACTATTTAAATTTTGATTATGAAAATTCTATCAATGTAGCTGCAAAATACAATCTGTACACAAAATTAGCATAACTAAATATAGAATGCAAAACCCATTGAAACCTCATGCCTTATATACCTGATATTGGCACCCATTAAGTAGCCCAATTACTTTTCAGTTTCATGGCCCCGATTCTATTGAGCTACCATGAAAGAAATTATCATTTAAAGTTTTCTGTAGTATGCACATTGATGTACAAATGGCTTCATACAATAGTTAAGTGATTGTAATAGCTAAATATGAATATTAGCTTCTCAACAGGCATGCAAAGTACATTTCACACCTTGAATAAATGTTAACATTCTGATAAACAATGTATCAAGTAGACTTTTCTTGTTTATTGCATAAGGATTGAATATTGTACTGATTCTGAAAAACAATGTATCAACTAGACTGTTCGTTACACCTTCATGGAATAAAAGCACTTTTGATAATATCTCTTTCATTTGTCCAAATTCACATTATCATGAACATGTTAGACACTGATTCATGGTATTAGACTATTAGTGTTAGAAAGATGTACTCATATTGATGACTAAGAGATGTTCAAAACAAATAAAATAAAAACAAAAGAATCTTCAAAATTTTGTCAATTAGAATAGGGTCATTAAGTGGGTTGGATAATAAGCCATTTCAGGGCTTTCTGTTGCATGCAGACCTGAACCAGATTGAATTAATAAATTACACACACACTTATGCCAGAAATACTAATAACTCAACTGTTTAACTATTATACCACTCCTCAAATCAGCACATAGCATGCAATATTACATTGAATGTTGTATAAGCATTTAGTCTCTTGACATGCCCTAGTTATGCATAAAACTGCCCCTCAATGTTGTTTATTTTATAAGTAAAATGTGATATTCTTATCCCACTGAAATGACCTAAACTAGATATACCATTGTAATATACCTCAGCCAAAACAAAGCCAGAAATATTCCAACATGCAGACACATATTTAATATTTTTGTTTCTTCAGTCATATATATACCTTCAGATTAAATCAACTAGCATAATATCTTATGTGAAGTTCCCTGGCTGTGGTGTGTAATTTTTCTTTGCAACTGTTTATGTTTTCGGAAACTTGTTTGATTGTTGAAAATGTTTCAATGCATGTTTGCATGAGCATTCAAATAAAATATCATAGATGCTGAAAGAAAGACTCATTCCCCTATAGATACAGTAGTAAATTTACAAATTACAAGGCCTATGGTCTTCAGTACTCAAGTAACACTATGACATTCAGATGCACTTGATACACAATGACAATACCCAGCAATACAAGAAAGATGTAGCAATAGGTCAACGAGATACGCTACAGAGGAACAGCCAAATAAATGTTTCATTACTAAGCAGATAATCAGTCTATACCACAGAGCATTGCTCACAGGGCTGTAAGTAAGTTCAAAGATAATGAATACACAAACCTATGACTCAGATTCAGAGTGTAATATTCAGACTAACTGGAAGTACTGAGAACATTCATAAATACATTCCAGATTTCCTTAAAGACTTTTCTGAGTATTGAACATGGCTGATGTAAAGACCTCTCAGAAATTGACAACAACTAATAGAAAGTCCATTTTCAGACTGTATCATGAATACCACCATTTTGGACTGCTAATAGACTGATTGCAATAGTTTGACAGCAACTTGTGTCAATAAATGACTCATTTTAGTTAATTAGCTGCTCAGAAATCAGTTTCAGAATTATACAAATATGGGCATAACATTCTCAAAAATGTTTATCATTCTTAACTGAATCCCACGACACTACAGAGGACAGATATGCAACTGTGAACAGCTCAGGAATGAACCTACAGTAATTCCCAAAACTTATAAGGCAAACACAAATCAATACAAGAGTTCTCAGACCTGGAAATCACCATTGGTGAATAGCAATGAACTTGTTGGTGAAGGAATACTGCCCGGAAATGCTTTCTAGTCACCCAACCAGCAAGAAGAGATGCTGGTGTCCCTTTTTGAGATGATACCACCCCCTTGTGGACAGTTCCTAAGCTCCAGGATCAAGTGCTTCTCCCTTTTGGATAGCACGTCCTCATTATTTCTGAGTTTCACCTCCCTTTATGCCACGGGCTTGCAATGCACTGCTACCTGGGTAAGCAAGGTGTCCTCATGATTGGTAGAATATCACAGCTTCATGAGATTTAGTCGGCACTAACAGTCACACGTCTCAGCATCAAATGTTTTTCCTACACAATGGTGCGCCAGCTGTAACACTACCCAAATGCCCTGATAAAGTCCCTTGAAGCAGCCACGACCAAGAATATGACTTGAGTATGAGGCGTCTTCCCTCAATAAATCCTGTCTTTCCTCCTACTACAGTCAACTCCCTCACTGCAAAACACACTTTTCTTATATTTGCTCCTTTCCCTCAAATACTCGACCTCTACAAGGCTCATCTGTGAGGAAAGAAGGCGTCCATGGCTTACACACAATATTATACCCTCAAATCTGTAGAAGACCTCTCAAAAATCGAATTTCTAAGGTGCCCAAAACTCCATAAACTGTAATTTCGAAAATCAGAAAAGAGATCATAATTCCACTTCACATTCCCAACTAGGGTTGGTCTTCCACAACCGAAATGGGAGCCATCAGATTTTCTCAAACCCCAAACCAAGAGCTCGACCAGTCATTGCCGTGAAAATATGCATTCCAAAAGTGCCAAATGATCTCTCATTTTTCTCTTTTATATTTTCCCATTCAAAATCATAAAGTGACTTTATAATGTTCACTCTTTAAATATTTCAAGGAGTCACTTTATAACTTAATTTATTAATTATTTAATATCCCTCTTTTAAAAATAATTTAAGACTTAGGTGATATTAAATAATTAAGTCACTTTGTCCAAATTTTGGGGACATTACATCTTATTGGGCACTCCCAGCATATAAACTCTATACTAACTGACTGCCTTTGATGATTCTGAATCATTTCTGATGCACTCTGCAGTCTGCAAGTCTGAATTCACTGCTGATGTTGACAGCCCTCTGTGTGAATCTGCTGTCGAGATACACCATGTACTGCTCCTAAGGATTTCCATCCCCAAGATGACAGGTTAATGCCTGAAGAGTTTCGTCTCCAATGTCCCCAGCTTTGTAGAAATGCCACTGCTACTGAAATGAGAGTTGAATGTTTGTTAATTTTCCAAAAAGTGTCTTCTCATCTGCCTATGTGCTTTTTTACAACCCCGGCTTCCTTAATCATCGGCAATAAGTCCTCAATCAGTGGCAGATTACTGATAAGTGATAAGTTACTCCTTCAGTCTGCAAGTCTGAATTCACTGCGGATTTTGATAGCCCTCTGTGTGAATCTCTGTCAAGATACACCATGTACTGCTCTTAAGGGTTTCCAGCCCCAAGATGACAGGTTCATGCCTGAAGGGTCGTGTCTCCAATGTGCCCAGCTTCTATAGCAATGCCACTACTACTGAAATGAGAGTTGAATGTTTGTTAATTTTCCAAAAAGTGTCTTTTCTTCTGCCTTATGTGCTTCTTTGGAATCCCAGCTTCCTTAATCATTGCCAATCAGTCCTCAATCAGTGGCAGATTACTGATAAATTTCTCCTTAAGTCTGCGAGCTGAATTCGCTGTTGATGTTGACAGCCCTCTATGCAAGTCTGTGATCAAGATACATGTACTGCTCCTGAGGATTTCCATCCCCAAGATGACGGATTCATGCCTCAAGGGTTTCCTCTCCAATGTACCGAGCTGCAGTAGCAATGCCACTAGCACTGAAATGAGAGTTGAATGTTTGGTCAATTTCCAAAAAGTGTCTTCTCTTCTGCTTTATGTGCTGCTTTACAATCCTAGCTTCCTTAATCATTGGCAATCAGTCCTCAATCAGTTGCAGATGGCTGATAAGTTACTCCTTCAATCAATGGCAGTTGGCTGAGTCATTCCCTCCTTAATCAGTGGCAATTCCATACAGTTAACCCCTTAATTGGTGCCAGTTCCAACAGTTAACTAACCACACATCCACCATTATTCCAGTTCTAACTAAAGTGCTGTGGACAGGTGTTATGCCAGCACACACAACGCCTTACTCTAATATGCAACTATCTTAACTGACAAACCCAGTCAATGCACAACTAGAGGACACAAGGAGAGCCATTTCTTAACTAAAGACCCAGTCCTATCTAATGCTAGACAGAGCATTTTGTCAGTGCTGAGAGTTAAAGGTGACATGACATAAAAATTATATTTGTACATGAAATAGATTACAAGTCCAGGCAGGAAGAAGTTGTCTGCTGATAAGTAGCAGCATGCAGCTAAGAAAATAACCAGAACAAAAAGAATAGCTAATTGATTCCCAAAAATATCACTTGTAGATGACTGTCAAATTACTACTAAAAAATTATAAATGTCTTATGAAGCATTTGAAAATGCCTTAACAGCAAGAAAAACACATTGACAACAATCATGTAATAGCTGCATGCAAGTATAATCTATAGTTACAGAAATCTTTAAAAAAAAAAAAAAAAAAGTTTATCCCAATCAATCTCCACTAAGCCTTGCTGCTGATTTTTGCCCCCTAAGATCTCCAATTTTTTCAATCAATTGGTTGACCCACTTTTTGGTCAATGAAGTTTAATTGCAGTTTTTCAGGAATTATGAGTTTTTCACAAATTTCGTAAAAACAATTTGATTGCAATTATTGTTTACTAAACCTGCATTTCTGTCAATCCTGCTCATTTTTACACTGTTATTTTTTGCTTTTATAACATTGATTTTGGTAACTTTTTTTGGTTTTTTTCATTTAGTACACCCTAACCCTAACCCAACTAATTGAAAAAATCTTTATCTATTGGGTTACCAAGTTATTCCCAAGATTTTTTTTTGCTAATATGTACAATATTAATTGGGTTCAAACTGCAACTGTTATTATTGTTTATTAAACCTGTATTTCTGTCAATCCTGCTCATTTACACTGTTATTTTTGCTTTTACAACAGTGATTTTGATAACTTTTGTTTTCATTTAGTACACCCTAACCCAACCCTGATTGTGATTATTGTTTATTAAACCTGCATTTCTGTCAATCCTGCTCATTTACACTGTTATTTTTGCTTTTTACAGTAGTGATTTTGATAGCTTTTTGAGTTTTTTTTTCTTTCATTTAGTACAATATGTATTGGTTTACGTATACATATTGAAAAAAGCTTTATCTATTCGTTTACCAAGTTATTCCTAAGAATTTTTTTTGCTAATATGTACAATATTAATTGGCTTCAAACTGCAACTGTTGATTCAGCCAATGTAAAGCTGAGATTTCTTAACAAGTCATGGTCTGGAAATTTGCAAAGCTGTTGATGCTATGTCAGAGTAGAATGATCAAGCGATGAAGCTCGTGGAGCAACCATCTGAACAAAGTAGAATTCTATGTCCTCAAACCCTGATGAGTAAGACTAGAAATGGCCAAATCATAAATGCATTAAGTTAGAAACAATTGCAACTTGAAGCAGCTCAGAACTTTAGCTTGAATGGGGTTTTCTAATTTTTGTTGTCACCCATTTTTCCTGGCAAGCAAAGAAAAAAATATATTTCCACAGGGTTGCTAGTGCATGATAAAGTAAATTAGCAGACCTTCACATAGTTGCCTTGGTCATAAATTTAGAATGATTTGGTAAGTTGATTATCCTGGAAGGGAATTTGTGTAAATGAGATCATTTCAAATTCAAATCTGTCATCACAAAGAGACCTTCTCAAGGAGTTGCAACTTCCAGCAATAAGTCAGTAGTAAATCACATTTATTCAGACATTTCATAGCCAATTATGAACCACTTTCAACCTGTAGTTCTTGGATGCCATGTGCATTGCCAGCTTTAAGCCTCTGAAAAATGAGTATGTCCAGTGAAGGCTCGAATTTCCATCAGATCAATTAAGGCCGATGACCCTCTATATCCCTTTCTTGCCTAATGTTTCGTTACATCCTAATCAAGGCCATTTTGACATCTGAAAGGGTGTCAGATTTCTACAGAAGGGTAGAAATGAAGTGATGTCTCCCAGAAAATGCCATCAATGCTGCAACAACACCTACAACTACTGAATTTCAGTTTGTGGAGCTCCAAAAAAGAATATAAATGTTGTTTGGTGCAAATCAAAGGCAGAAAAACGTCCCCATCTCATTTATGGTCTGCAAACCCCCTTTGTTAGAACAACTCTTCTTAGACACAATCAGAACAGAGTTTGTGAGCGATTGGGCTCGTTATTGCACTGAAACCCACAAATCATCAATGCAAATGTATAGTGCAAGCTAGAGGAAAGTTCTTTCACGCTTCCTAAAGATCAAATCATGTTCACAGAGGACACTTGTCGTCTTGGTGTTGGATATGCTCATAGCTAGGGTTACTTGTGCAGTATGGCCTTTTGACAACCTGCATGCCTCCCTACCTGGGGTATATCTACTTTGGCAACCATGTTTTGAAGGGATCATAACATTTTAGACAAGAGAGGAGCAGTGACAGAGTCAGCAAAAGAGAGATATTCAAAGGAAGCCCTCGATTTCAATTTTTCAGTTCTAGATGTAGCTTGTAATGTCCCTTCTCATCCCGGTGATTAGCGATTACCCAATTCCTTCCGGTCTATTAGAACCGTGAAGGCTGGAATGAGGTGAAATTAGGGTTTCTTGGCTTGGTGTTTGTGGCATTTCATTTTATTTACTATTTTTAGTAAATGCTTGTTGTGGCAGTTGCAGTTGTCTATTTTGAGTCCCTTGCAGTTGGAGCAGTTGTTGTTATATTGGTTTGGTCTTCAGAAAGCTTTAATTGGTGAAAAATATTTAATTAAAGGCATTATGTTTTAATTCACTGTTGACACCCCCCTTGGCCTAAGGAGATAACTTAAGTTGTTTTTAAAAGTGGGGCCATGAAGGGTACGCCTTCATTATAAGATTATATATTCTTTATTCAAATATTTCCTCAGCTTGAAATTGGACGCCACTTTTATAAAAGTGAATTTTTGAATAAAGTGAATTTCTTATGAGGCTTTTTGGGACGCCACCTTGAGAAGTTGAATGGTTTTGGGAAATTGAAGGGTCTCCTGTGTCTTTTGGTCTACTTCTCAGGCATTTGAAGAGTTTGTGAGCTCTTATTTATTTAGGAAGGCTTTTGCTCCAGCATTTCATCGCGAAAATTATGCTAAAGTTATCTTTGTCGAAATGACAATTGACATATTAGCCGAGGATGTCTACCTCTAGCCTTTCATCAATTCGTGTTTGCAATATAACCCTGGTTGGCTACATTGCTGCTTCTCAACATCAAGACTAGCAGATTGAGCATCAAAGACTAAAGAATTTTGGAGTATTTTCCGCAGGTTTTGGTTTCTGGTTTTACTCTGTTTGAAGGCTGATTTTGTTCATATCCTATCGGAGTGATTTTATTTTAAGTTAAGGTACTTTGTAGCAAACCAATTGTTGATACAAAACCACATACGAATTGGAATTTAATTCCAAGTATTCATTTTTATCTTGCAAAGTCGATTTTTCAAGGAGGCCGTACATTTCAGTTTGCATTGGGAATTGTGCCAGAAAATAAAGGACGTGATTTGCTGCTGTTTCTTCCTCCTGGTTTGGTTGCCTACCTTCTGAGAGACCTTTGCAACAGATTTCAATCAATTCGGAGGTGAAATGAGTGAGTTATGAGTATTTTACTGATTTCCAATTTGCTGTTATAAATTTCCAGAACTCAGGAATTTGCATCAGATTCGTAAATTTCCTGTTTTAATCATATTTCTGTCATTGGAAAACGAAGAACATTATTGGAGTTCATTCTTATCTTCTTATCTCAATTCTCTATCAATGTAATTCATGTTTTTGCAGTTCTTTTGAAATTGTAAGGTTCTGATTAGTAGTACTAATCTAACCCATTATTATTGCTGCAATTACTTGATTAAATTCTCATTAAATTACCCCTCGATGGTTTACCGCCAGTGTGGATAAATTGTTTGTAACTCACTTATACCCACTTTCATAGTGGTGAATCCCCACAGCTCTGTGGATGCCTGCCGCAGCGGACGAATTGTTTTTATTGTAATCTTGCTTGTTTGGTGGTAGTGTGGAAATATTTTTCATGGCTGGTTATCCGCCTATCAGTTCTTAATTTCAAATTTCGACACTCCATCATATGTTAGCACCTCGCCCTCAGTGGGATCTTGAGTGCACATTCTTGACATTGAGTAGTTTTCATTCCAAGTTCAGATTTCAGTTTGATGCTCGCAGCTAATCAGTTATTCATCTTTGGTTATGTTGTGTAGTTCCTTAGAAAGGTAGGATTTAGCATATTTTCATAGCTATTTTGTATAGTAATGATCTAGGTTTATTCCAAGGCACGTAATAAACACTTGTAAACTTTGAAGATTGAATGATTAAAGGTAGAACCAACCCTAGTTGAGTGTCTCCTTGTGTATGGCATACATTTCTGGATATATGTTGTTTAGTTAGTAAATTAGAAGTTTGTAAAATCCTTGCAAAGCCTTTCTATGGCACCTTTTCAACATAATAAAGGAAGTTTATGGGCATGTTCATGGTTTACTATATAGACTTAATATTCTACAACCATTTATTGTTTTCTTGAATGTATTTGTAGAGCCCAACTTGCCAATGCATTTTGAAAGGCATAGTCTTTTGTGGTTTCTTGATTAAGGCATTACCTTGGTTTCAGTTGTTAAATGCTTGATTAAATTTAGAGACTCTGTTGCCAATGGATAAAAGCATTGGTTTGTGACTAGGCTTTCTCTCCCCATCATCCTCAACAAACTCAAAATACATCAAAATATCCAATGCAAGTGCACACAAATGTTAAGCTCCTCCAACAGAAATTTTAGGATGACCATTTCATCCTCACTAATTAGCATGGCTGTAAGTACCATTTCTTGTTCAAGTTAACAATTCATTACTCTTATGTCTTGAGGGATGTATATCAGGAGACTTATTGAGTTATAGTATCACATTAAAAATTACATCTATAGCTTGTTTTCCTTGTGCTATCTCTTTAAAATTACCTTTGGGAGAAGCTATTGCGATACAAGGTATGCTGGATGTTGTAAAATCATTTTTCAAATTGGACCATGCAAGGGCAGGACTCTGCTAAGATATGATAGGAATCATCAATCCAAAAATAACAAAGGATGCATGCTACTTAGGTCAGAAATCAAGTGATCACGGCAAAATTCAAGATAATAATCAAAATGTGATGAGTATAACATACAGTGTCTGAAAATAGGGCATTACCAATCTAAATTTTTTTTATTTCACAAAATATAATAACTCAACACAAGATTTATTAAAATATAGCATGCTAACCAAACATATATATGAATTGAAAATTATAACTAAATTGTAAGGATAAAAAATCATTATTACTCTTGAAGAGCGTGCCTAGATCCACCATTAAGGGCAAATTACGCAGGTTGACAAACAGTGTGAATATAACATTCCCTTTTTGTATTGCTTCTACATGTGGAATTAGAATAACTGTTTCCATCAGAACCACGATGAACATGATAAATAATTGGCACTGCAATGAAAATCAATTAAATGTGACCATCCTGAAATTTTTATTACGTCATTATAATCAAACAACCATTATTCATCTCTGAAATAGTTCAACAGTTCAAAACATGCATACTTGTTTACAGTTGTGTGTAGACTGCCACTATTCTTGAAGAACCGCCTAATAGCTTTTAACAGTTTATGTAAGTAAAAATATTTGGGTCAAGGTCCTATGCATACACATTCAATGCAGAATTTTTTACATTTGTTGGCAACTAAGTCATGCATAGAAGTGAAAACCAGAGAATGAATGCAAATTGCTTCCTCTACAACCACCTGCTTGCATTTCTTGGCGTTTGGCTGGTTTACCCACAAACCTTTTTTGGGCATCAGCCTGCCCCTTAGCATCTGTTAGATGTTTACCCAAAGAAACATGCAAAACAGATGGCCAAGAAGGATTATAAATGGGTATCCCACTTTGAGATCTCCATCAAGCATCACCTAAGTATATACTTCATCTCAAAACAATCTAATATCATGTTGGGTCATATAGAAGGAACCCTATGCTTCAAGGAGAGAAATTCATGAATCTGGTGGCCCAACTCCCTCTAGTTATAGACTTCACTAGCACCCAGCCCTGCCATGAAATTTATCATCCACATCTTTGATAGATGCCTGGGTAGACCCTAGCCACCCTACTACAGATGAAATTCATGATGCAAAACCAGTCGTCAATGACCAAATGTTCCTTCCTCAACCATCCTATTACCTTTAGCCCACATTCATGCCACCTCTGCTAGTCATGTCTGCTTGACATAGACTCCTGAATAAGTCTGTTTGTGCTTGTGTCTCATTGCTATTTAGCTGGGTACACTAAAGCTCCCAACAAAGGGTACCCCAAAACTCTAGTGAAATCAACTGGTGTATAAGTGATAAACCTCCTGATCCATGTAGCAAACGTGATTCCACTACGTATCTCTGTCAAAGAACTGCATATCATGTGGGCCAGGTAGAGTTCAAAGTCACACATGCTTGAGAAAAGCATCTACAATATTTCAGCCCTCTTTCCTTTTGAAGGGCAGGAGACTTCAACTCATGATCATGTGGCTTGTTGACCCACCGAGCCTTGGTTTCTACCATGACGATTTTTGACCAAGGCTTTCAGGTCAGGTACTGTTTATTTTCCAGTTTTACCATCTTTTTGTTTTTCTTGTAGAGGTGCTTACACGGTTAAGATGTTTGGCTGCTAATTTGAATAATGAATATGACAGTGTCCATTCAAATCCAGAAATGTTGCAGAAGATCATAAAGCTAGGTGTTATCTAAGTGTGAAGTGGGGCGTTTAGAGCAGACCATACTATTTCTTTCCCTAAAATCAAGAGCCCAAATATCCCAATTGAATCTACTGCTGAAGTGGTCATTGGCCTATTTCATCTCTGCTGGGACAAGGTAAATACTGAAAAGCAGAGAGGGAGCAGTATGCAGCTGATCTCTCGCTTCCCTAAAAAACCCCTTGTTTTGATCCCAATATATCTCAATGTAAAGTTCCTTAATCCACACTGCATTGGTAAACATTAATGACAATATACAACTAATCATATATTATTATATATGATAGAAGCCAAGGGTGAAGGACAGGAAATTAAAAACAAAATATTCACCTTATCCAGCATTTCAGAGATGATCAGATTTCCATCCAATATTGTCTAAGAAAGAAACTGAATACTTGTAGCTTCTGAGGCAAATCTGGATAAGCCTTCAAAATACAACTAAGACAATCAAAAAGCTACTCACAACATACTTAACAAGGAGGTAATTGGCAGAGAGCCATCCAACACAAGAGAAAAAAACTTGCAGCTAAAAGGACTCAACATCATGAGTTTCTCCTGGTTGAAATGCCCAAGCAAATGAAATTAGAACATCAATACCCACACCCTTGCTCCTGTACAAACTGGCTAGGTGGAATTGGAATCAACACCAAAAGAAAGGAAGGTTGCTATCTTGTGCAAGCCCATCCTTAAACACCAGTCTTCCACAATCCTCCAGCCCACCAGGGATACACAAAACCCTATTCTCTCAAAGGAAAAATAAATAAAAATCATGTTCTTTTCTGAGTCTAGTGAAACATTATTCTAGTTCTGCCTATTTTATTGGCCAAATAATCACTTTTATTCACATACTTTGTATTACTCTCAGACCTTTTCTGAGGCATTGCAGCTCAGTTTTTATGAGTTATCTATTAATTAATAAAATTATCTGTTATCAGAAATAAAGCACCATCTCCTTCCATGGGTGGACCACATGAAATTGAGGGACTGATTGATAAATTGGAACATTCCTGTCAGTTGATTGGCCCTAAGTGGAACTAGAACTACCAACATAGGTAGCATAGCATTTTTGACGTCTGTTCGGCTCAGCTTACCCTTGCATAGCTTCTAATGATAAGGAAAAGGAGGACAGTATTTTTCATATGCAGAGATGTCATGTATCATATTAAGGTGAAAATGGATAATAGTAACGTGAAAGTGGATGGCAGGTTCAAACAATGCCTAGAAGGTACTTAACAAAGTCTTCATATTTGACTAAGTTGTCTAATTCCACGATCCACTAATGTGCAAGATAAAGGACCTATAAAAAACTCATTTATTACCCTAAGTGAATCCTACATCGGTTGTGTATGATGATTTTGTACACCTTCCACATTGATGCCCTGTTATTTGTGATGTGTTACAGACTGATGATAAGCAATCAATCCCATTATTTGAGCAGAATCTTAGTTATTTACACAGATTAAGCTTCTGTTCCTAGTTTACAATATTTTTGAGGTCTGTTATGAATTGGTTTGGGAGCATTATGGATGTTTCAATTGCAATTAACACTTGTCAAGCATTAACGGAAATTTCTCAAATCTTTTAAATATTTCAATCTGACCCTCTTGCGGAATTGCCACTAAGCTTCATTAGCAAGATGATCCCGGCTACTGTATTGTAATATCTTCTCTGGTATGCTAGTTGGATGCATATCTTAAAATTTAGATCTTTGAAATTTGCTTTATTATCTATCTCATTTGCCAGTTAGCAACCTTATTGTCTAGGTGTTTTGACTTTTTTGATTGTATGTTTAATTTATATCATAGCATCATTCCATTTACATGGTATTATTATTGACATCGCAAAATGAAAGTGTAAATGGAATTCAATTACTCAGGTTAAAAACAAGAAAAATATGGTTAACACACCACAAAATTTAAAAAAAAAAACCTAAAATATCCTTAAAAGATATAAACAAAAACTGCTATTGGATTTCATGCCAAATGTATGAAAATCAGTGAAAAGGGAATGCAGAAACCTAAAACCAGCTATTCCAAAGGCATGCCCTGATTTCGTGATCACCTATTATCTTGTTCAACTATGCTTTGAAAGACTGGAAAAGTTTGTTTCTTGAGTGAAAAGTTCAAAAAATAAAATCTAAATGTAAAATCCAGAATTAAAAGCAAGAGGACAAGGTTTTCTAAAAAACTAAGCAAAAAACTGCAGCTTCAGTTTATTTGCAGTTTATTCAATAAACATTGCTTTACTATCATGTCCCCTTTTTCAAAATTATAGAAATAATTAAATAATTAAATGAAGTTGTCGAAAAAGTAATTTTATATTAACGACTTATATTTAATTATTAAAAAAGGTGTTCTAAGTGATTAAATAAAGTGTTGCTAGACCTAAGATGTGAAAAGGTGAATAAAAAGGACACTTTATTATATTTTATAACTTCGAAGGATAATTGTCCAAAAGAAAATAATAGTGCTTTATTTCCTCAAAATAAAGTTATAAAAGAGAGGAGTAGCTTCAAAAAAGGTCTTCTTGCTTTTTGAAACAATTTCATTTCTTAAGAAGGTACATGCATTCTTCTCTTCTTGAGCACAACAACCCTCTGGATTTGTAAACTCCGATGATGAAAACTCTATGGATTTGTAAGCTTTGAGTATGAAAACACTCCTAGTTTTTCAATGCATTTCCACACAGGAATTGCAGTTATGCTTCATCTGATAAAAATTTCCAGTATCTAGTCATTGTTTTTACTTTTTAGTTTGGTAGTTTTCAAATTTTGGTGAAAAGTTTCTATGGTTTGCAGTTGTTTGTTTCTGATTAGATGAATTCAAAATTTCCTTCTGCAGTGAGGTGATATTTTTCGTATTGATATATTTTATATGTATTTGGGTGAATTTATTTCTAGTGCTGCCTTGAACATTCTCAGCATTCTTGACCGTACCTCTTTATAGCTAGCCATACAACTTTATTTATTGTTTGCAGCCTTTTTAATGGTGATTTCCCAGCTATACTGTGTAGGAACATTAGAATAAATATTGCAGATCAAGGGTGTTTGTGGACATTGAGTTGATAGAGATTTAATCTGGAATATATCTGCCACTTTTCTTCTACAGGTCGCCCTTGTTGATGTTATTATTGATTATACTTGAGCGGTTGTTGGCCAAACCTCTTTACACAAGCCAATTCCTGAATTGAAAGCTGATATTGTATAAAGCTTTGGGCCATATTATTTTATATGCCTAATCACCCATCCTTGCTG